>PVJI01003741.1:0-119027 GCA_004026765.1 Micronycteris hirsuta | reverse complement strand
GAAGTACAAATAGGTAGTTACAGAAGAGCCTTGGTGTGAAGTACAGTAGAGGAAGTGGAGTAGCCGAAGAGCTTATCCCCATGACCCGTGGACATGAACAATGGTGTGGGGATTGCCTGAGGGAGTGGGGTGTGCTGGGTGGGGGGGACTAAAGGGGAAAAATTAGGACAGCTGTAATAGCATAATCAATAAAATATAACTTTAAAAACTTTTATCTTAAAATAAAAAAATAAAAAATTATTTTATCTTTTTAAAAAAATATATTTTATTTATTTATTTTTAGACAGAGGAGAAGGAAGGGAGAAAGAGAGGAGAGACACATCAATGTGTGTGGTTGCCTCTCATGTGCCCCCCACCGGGGACCTGGCCTGCAACCCAGGCATGTGCCCTGACTGGGAATCGGACCTGTGACCCTTTGGTTCCCAGGCCCGCTCTCAATCCACTGAGCTACACCAGCCAGGGCAAATTATTTTATCTTTAGTTTATTTGTAGTGGTTTCCGAACTTGCTGTTTTAGTCGTGGAGCCCTCAGCTTAAGTGAAATCTTATTCTAAGATCACAGGTACAACAAATGAAGACGAAGTGAAGCAGGCGTGCACGTCTCGTAACCTGGAAGCTCAGCTCCCCCTGGAGGCAGCCCCACGGAACACAGCTTGGAAAAGGATGTTGAAATGGAAATGTCCCCAGATTTATTAAAACAAACAAAAACACTAGCAATGTGACGAACCTTTGAATCCTAATACAATTTTTTTCTTGAAAAATTAGAGAGTTCAGTTTGACACAGTAGTGGCACGTGGTAGAAAGAACCTGGGACAGAGGCGAGAAACTTAGGTTCTAGTCCCAGGGGGGCCACCATCCAGACGGTGAACTTGGCATTGCCTCTTGGCCATTTGCTTGTAAAGGCGTGGCAGGGGTTTGGAGAGTGGGGAGTGTTTGAATTGTTCTGGTGAGTTCTCACAAGAGTTGGAGGTTGGAGGAGGGACTCCTGTTTCGAGGGGTCTAGGATTCCCACTCCCCCCACCCTTCACAAGGAGCGGCTCTGTTACACCTGCCCTGTTGTGCCATCAGCTTTACATTGGGTTTCATCTACAAGATTTCATTTGAACAGAGAGTGGAGTTCTGTGGCTTAAAAATAGGTGTAAAAACAGCCCCACTGTGCTAGTCACTTCTAGCTTCAATACTTTGATTTGGAGATTTGTTTTTGTTTTTAAGACCTTATTTATTTTTAGAGAGGGGAAGGGAGGGAGAAATAGAGGGAGAGACATATCAATGTGTGGTTGCCTCTCACATGCCCCCAGCTGGGGACCAGGCCCGCAAGCCAGGCATGTGCCCTGACGGGGAATCGAACCAGTGACCCCTCGGTTCACAGGCCAGCACTCAGTCCACTGAGCTACACCAGCCAGGGCTAGAGATTTGTTTTCAACCAAGGCAGAAAATGAGCCGTTGATAGGAAGAGATTATTTTTAGCTGAAGAGCACACCAGGGTTAAAGCTTTTTTTTTTTTTTTTTTTTTTTTTTTAATTTTATTTATTTATTTTTAGAGAGAGGGGAAGGGAGGGAGACAGAGAAGGAGAGAAACAGCAATGTATGGTTGCCTCTCACATGGCCCTCACAGGGGACCTGGCCCGCAACCTAGGCATGTGCCCTGACCGGGAATCGAACCGGGACTGTCTGGTTCCCAGCCCACGCTCAATCCACTGAGCTACACCAGCCAGGGCAGGGTTAAAGCTTTTGATGGTGAAGAACACAAACCGCAGTGGTTATTCCCAGGGTTGGCAGTGAGTCGACACCCTTAACTCGGGCACAACAGCATTCAAGTTCAATCGGAATCTAGTTAAAGCAACATAATATTTCACTTTTCTGTCTTTTTTGTGTTATTGTCTGAATATAAGTGATACTTATTAAAAATTCTACACTCAAGGAACTCAATTCAATGGATTAAAAAAAAACTAACTTTATTTTGATTAGCTTTATCAACAAAACTTGTTACAATTAATCACAAAGACTCCAGAAAAGTTCCAGTCCTCTTTTGTCACCTTGAGAGAACGAGGAATGTTTAAATGTCCTCAAAGTACAGGAGAGCCAAAGTTGCCAAGTAACGAACTACTGTGAATAATGGACTGCCACGTCAAGCACACTAAAATACGGAATACACGTGTGTAAATCACTGACCGGTTTTTTGAAGTACAATGAACATTCACAAGAGTTTATAGTACCAGCAAGGTTAAGGTGCCCCCAAATATAACACAAGATCGCAGATGTGTTCAGAGAAAATAATAAATTCACCTCCTGGGTTCAATGAGGAGAGAGTGACGGAGAAACTTTTCTTTAACTGGGAGGATACGCACGACACGGCAGACATGGAAATCAATGCTGGGGCCCGCACTTCGGGCTGAGAAGCAGCTGGAAGAATATGGCACAGGAAGAGCATTAGCCCCCTTTATCTCCCCTCGGTCCTCAAGTTGAGTTAGGAAGATTGAGGGCTGAACATAAAACAACACCAAGAAACACATCTGATCTGCATAGATACACATCCTCCGTTACGACAAGAATGAACATTCAGGCAAAGGTGTGTGTGCAGAGGACGTGATTTTGTTTCAAAAGGAAATGTACATTTAAACGGGCAGAGATACTTTCACTCTGTCCAAGGTTATTCTTCTTAACCTTGGGTGCAAATTCCTATGTTGAACACGCACATTTTTATAATCTTTTCGGCTGGTGAACCTAGCAGTTGTTGAAATTTTCGGTTGCTTTGCTGCTTGTCTATTTGGTAATAATAATAACAATACTCTTTAAGTTATTAACATTTCCCCCTGATTCGTGGTTAGAGAAAGCAAAGATGTTCCACTGAGAATGACCTGCCTGACCTACACTCCAAGGAGACTTCATAAAACAGCCAAGCATTTATCAAATTGTTGGACAAGGTTCATAAATCTCATTCTTTAAACTTCTTTGACTTCCTAAAAGCTGAGCTTCTACAACATGGACTTACCTCTCCCGCTAGGAGGCAACCATTTCCGCAAGCCTTTGCTGCTTTATATTGGCACAGTTACTATAGGTAATCTGTCTCCTTTCGTACAGGAAGATGTAAATGCGCATGTGTGAAAAGGGGCCCAGTGACGGGGAAAAGGAGCACTGACCAAGTTCACCTGGGTCATAGGTACGCAGTGCACAGCTCTGCAGAAAAGAATCGTATCCAGTAGACGGGGAACCTAATGCCCCAAAGAATTCTACACATTTTCCATTGCTTAATTATGTCTGAGATTTTCTCTCTTATAAATAAAGCCATGGTCCATAAAAGTCTATATAAAAATAGGAAGGACAGTCAGGCGTCAATCTTTTTACAAGACTCCATTTCACTAGCACTGAGCATCATTTCACTGCGAACTGTTTCCAACCACGTTGGCTCTCATTCTGCTTCCCAGGAGTCCCATCTTGAGCACGACTAATGACAGTTTAATCTCATCACTATCAAAATCTAGAAAAGGCTACATAAAATGTTGGTGCCACTGCTGGCTACCAAGAGCACAGTATTGAAAAGTAGATTCCAATCCCAATGGTACAAGGACAAAATAAGGAACATCAAGGTCATTCATTAAAATTACTAAGTCATTGACTTCATTCCCCTAGGATGTTTTTTATTCATTGTATCCCATTCGGGTAAATGCCCCTCCCCTTTTTTGCTGGTTTGTTTTTTTCTGACAGGGAGTCACTGCCCCTGAGTGTCTTTAAGAGGCTAATACAAGAAAAAGTAGAAAAAGCACTGGCCTGGAAGTTGGGGAAGCCAATTCTAGTCCCTGGGCGACCTTTCTGTGGGCTTCCAAGCGAGCTGCGTGAATTCAGTTCTAATCTTGCGACATGAGGATTAGACTATAAGATTTCCAAACTCACCTTTACCTCTGTGAGTGAGATTCTGTGAAATCAAATCTTTTTCACTTTTATTGCAACATATTTTTGTTATTGTAGTGTTTTTAGTATCATTAATAAGACTGCTTAGCCTCCATATACACAGATATGAAAACGCTTTAAGGAAAGGAGCAGAATTATGACAATCTGCATTAGTATTACCATAATGGTTATCGGTTATAAATGAATCCTAATCTATAACAAAGATTTTAATGACTGAGTATCCTGGGTGTTAGGTGAGTGACTTGATGCATAAAGAAATGCCACCAAAAAACGAGAAGCTTGTGCAATAAATGAGAGCTTCCACCAAATCAAAAGCAAGGTCGAGGTGAAATCAAGTTCACAGCGCTTCCCCAGAATCAGTTCTGGTCTTCGGGACCCAACGAGAATAAGAGAAACAGATACACCAACTGGGAAAAGAACGAGAGATGAGATTTTTGAAGGAAAGGCAAAAGTAAGATAACTTTGGAAAATTTGTAAGAAATTGCGACATAGAAATGAAACCGTGAAACTGCGAGTCTTTCTACTTCTGCCTGGCTCAGGGCGGTAGTTCTCAAAAGCATCCTGTTCAAAAATGTTCAGCTTTGTGCTTTCACTTAGAAAACCACCTGAGGAACAAAAAAAAGGGTATGTGTTGCCTGCATATGGCCTGGAGACTCTGGACGGCCGCCTTACAAAGAACCCCTGCCAAGTGGTTCGGGCCTGAGGTTTTCCCGGACGTGCGGACTGTTGGTGGCACGTGGCAGTCAAGGGCCACCGGGAGATGCACAGGCGGGGGCTGCATGTGCTGAGAATCATGTCCCCCCAGGGAAGGACTCAGGATGACACCTGACAAGTGTTACTAACCAGCTTTTTGCAGCAGTTTTCATAGAGTTAGTAGGAGGACCAATGGCACCGTTTCTCAGGAGTACTCAGCTGCAAATGGCAGTAACACCACCGGCTTATTGGGCCCTCACCATGCGTCAGGCACCGCTCTAAGCACTGTCTTAACTGGTTTCATCTTCCCAGCACTCCTTTGAAACATTCTTATCCCCATGTTACAGATGAGGGCATCAAGGTCAGGAAGAATAACTTGCCCAAGGTCAAAACACAGGTTACGGAAGATCTGGCTCCCAAGTCCACATTCTGTTTTGTTTTTTAAAGATTTTATTTATTTACTTTTAGAGAGGAGAGAAACATCAATGTGTGAGAGATACATTGATCAGTTGCCTCTCATATGCCCCCAACTGGGGACCTGGTCTGAAGCCCTGATGGGGAATCGAAACAGCAACCTTTCTGTTTGTAGGCTGGAGCTCAATCCACTGAGCCACACCAGCCAGAGCACGAGTCCACGTTCTTAACCACTAGACTGACCTATGCTTCTCAGTGATAATTATAATTCAGACCCAATGGACACAAAAAAAGCTACTCAGGGCCGTCAATCCTCTAGTCACAAGGCAAACTGCAATTTGGTTTCAGCAAAATATTATATCAATACAATTCACTTTGAATGTTAGTGTTTTGTACTTCAAGCTTAATTTGTAGATGTTTTGATTTTATAGTTAAGAGTTATAAGCACAAAGTATTTATGTCTAATTTTAAGTTACATTTAAGTAACATAATAAAAGTTGCTTACGTGAACTCTTGAGTATTAGTGACAATCTTCACCCTTAAAACATACCCTCCAAGAAACGCTGGTCCCTGGGGCTGCTCGGAGACTGACTTTGAGCCCAGCGCTAAGGCGGCTGGCTGTGCACTTGCACATCTGTGCATTTGGTGTGTGCTGTTTACTCACGGCACTGTCCCTTGTCGGTCTGTTCCCTTGAGTTCCCATAATAACCACACGGGGTGGATGCACACCGGCTCAGTGACCGAAGCTAGAACGTTCCAATCACAAGACTCATGAAAGATAAAGGCAGACACACGAGGAAGGGAAGGCTGGCTGGTGTGTGCGAGGAGGGAGAGGCCACAGAGGACGGAGAGGCGTGCGGGAGCCTAAGTCCTGCGCAGGCCCAGCCATGTGGGGCAGGGGCTGCTCCCTTCCAACACTGTCTATCTAAATCCTTCCATTTGACATTGGAAAATTCTCTCTGATGTGCTCAGTGCTCAGAAGCTGTTTCCGGTGCCTACCAGACATTCTTATGGGTGTACTCACTAATAGGCATCTGATTCTATTCTCAAACAGCCCTATGAGGGGATCTCCATTTTAAGGATGGAAAAAAATGGAACTTTAAAAAGAGTCAGCAATTTGCCTGACATTACTGGACTTGTGAGTGGTAGAACGGGGCTTGAAACTACAATGGAACTGCTCCAGGCCAGTTCCCAGCACCACTCAACGCTGGTGTTATTCCCACGCCAGTTTGGGGAGCACTGTAAAGACTTGAGCCAAAGGCGGGAATGGTGGGGAAGAGCAGGAGTGAAAAAGAAGGTCCTAAACATGGGCTGATGGAACATGGATCCAACGGAAGGAAATGCTTAAGAAAAGGTTACCATTTTTATCTATTAGATGAGCAAACATCTGTAAGTTGGCTCACAGAAGGCTGAGGGGACAGAGGTATATTCTTGATGGAGTGTGAATAGGCAGTATCTGTGAAAATTACAAAATCAATCTCTTCTTTGGCTCAGCAATTTTGCTTCTGAGAATTTACTGAACAGAGATAACTGCATAGAACTAAAAGACCACAGGCACAAGGTTACGGATAAAACACTGATCTCCAATGTCCATTAAATACGGGGCTGATTAAGTAAACTGAGGTAAGTTCACACAATGGAAAAATATGCCACAGGAAAAAAAAAAACTCTAGTAGGAAAAGACCGCCTCCAAAACAAGGTGTAGAATAGTGTATTTATTATACTCGCTTTTGTGGAAAGAGTGACGGTGGCGTAAAAGATAAATTTTAAAAATACACACATTTGTTATAGATGCATTTAGAAACACTGGAAGAATATGCAAGAAAATAATTATGGTTCTAGGGTAGGAAAGACTTTTTACTGTATACATGTTAGATGATTTTTAACCATAAAAATACATCATCTATTAAAAAATTAATGTTAAAAAGATTGAATGAAGAAGGCTCTGTCTGCTCAGTCTCCCTTCTCCAGTCAGTGGCGTTGCTCCAAGTACTTCTCGTCCACACTGGGCTTAGCCCCATTTGTCTACCACCTCCTCCAGGCAGCATCCAGGGTTGTGTCCTCTGGGAGGTCTTCTGTGAGGTCACAGAAGATCACCCTTATGCACCATTCTTAGTTGTATTTTTTGGAAGAGGTAAAAGCTGTGAACTATTGGTTTCCTTCTCTCTAGATAAAGAAGACAATAGTATTTTATACTGAGTCCCAGAGAGACTAAATAACTTGTCAAAAGTCACCCAGAAAAGAGATGGAGCTTGAACCAGGCCTGAGCCCTGTCTAAATCCATTCTCCTCACTGGCCCCATTTTGCCTCCAATCGTAGCTCCCAGCAACCTCAGTCCCTGAGGAAGAGGGATGACATTCCCTTTGCCTTTCCGAATGCCCTAATAGAGCTCAGTGCTCAGTGACGGGCAATCACACGCTATAGGAAGAAAGGGCAGGGAGGAGGAAGAGAAGGAAGAAGAAAGAGGAAAGGAGTGGAGGACGGGTGCTCACTGCTGTACAGACAGGGCTGAATCATCAGCACTGGCTGTCCCCAGGTCTGAGTCCTCTGACTTGGGCTCCTCAGAACGATCCAGACTCTTGGAGTGGAGGCTGTGAGTTCAGGCTGCAGGGCGAACTGGCTGTGTTCAGGCTGAGGGGGGAGGAGGCAGTGAGCTGCCTGTTCTGTTGGATCTCAGGGCCCCAGTGCTGCACTCCAAGGTCTTCTGAGCCGGAGGAATGGGAAATAGAATGTAGAGTCTTTCCGCTGTGGTTCCATGCCAGAGGGAGTGACAGGGCCGAGCTCAGAGAGTGGGCAGAGCCCAGAGAGGGCCAGTGGAGTGAGCGTCCACTTGTGTAAGATGGTGGACCTGCAGCAGAGTTGTTGGGATAAGGATATAGGCCCTGCAGGAAGCTGAGGAGCTCGCTCTCCCCCGCATCTGGAAGGAGGGCAGTGGGCCGACAGCCCTGGCCCAGGAGGGCCTGCTCCCGGAGCAGCGGTTTCCAGCGGCGCTCCTTCTCACCATGGCTGAGGGCCTGGCAGTGACCCATGTCCGCGCTGACCAGGATCAGGTGCTCCAATCCCGAGATGATGTGTTTGTGGGTAACAGCTTCCAGGAGGGGCCAGAAGACAGGCTGAGGCAGAGGCTTCTTTCGGGCACCCTTCTTGTCCCGCCCCGTCACGCCCTCGCCCTACAATGTGCTTGGCATGCAGGCCGTGGACAAACACGGCCTCCAGGGAGCTGCACATGGTGTTGGCATCTCCGTCTTCGCTAGTGCCCGTGTCCCCAGACACGTACTGCTTCTGCAACACCTTCACGGTACCACTAGCTTCTCCCTGATGACCTGGACGGCAGCCCGGTGGTCCGGTCCATTTTCCACCACTGAGAGCATTGCCACTCACTCAGCAGCTCCGGAGGACAATTGCATGACACCAACGCAAGCAGGGAGGGGCGCGGGGGTACTCCCAGCCTCTGCAGCTCCAGAGGCTCCCACCCAACCCTGTGGCCTCCTGGTTATGGACAAACCAAGCTGTGTCCAGGTGCCTGCCTCCACGCGAGCTGTGTGCAGCCCCACCCCCAGTCCGTGGAGCCGATTATAGAGCCTGAAGAAGCCATGGGGCGGGGCCTGCGCACGCAGAACCCCAAGGGTTCCCAGCCACACAGTGGTTTCAGGAGACTCCTGACTGATTACCCTAGCGGGGTGGGTCTGTTACCCCAGTGGGATGCGGAGAGCTGAGGCTACCGCGGGCCACACCTTGCCCACTTCCCCAGGGTCCGCATCAGACTAGATTCTGATATCTAGGTTCCTGCCCTTTCCTGGGCTCTGCACCATCTGTGTAACTGCGGGGCTGTTGTCTGGCTGCCTTCAGTGAAGGTCGTCCACTTGTAAAATGGGGCCAATAACGCCTACCCTTTGGTTGCCTCTGCAAGGGCATCCTGGCGGCCTGGTGGGTAGAGCTCAGGCCGAAGTCATGTGTCACAGCATTTTTACGAGATGGGATCACGGGAAAGGGACACAAAAATGACTGTCGTCTAAATGAATGGAAGTGCTGCGCCTAACTTCAGTCTCCCAGGATCTCTGATGGAAACATCCAACAAGCCTCAATGTTCTATGTCAGACTGTATGTTGAACTTGAAAGTTCCCAGTAGCTTTTAATTATTGATAGGTTTTTAGTAAATAACATTTTGAAGAAGCAGACTGCGAAGAGACTAGTTTGCTTTCCACTGGATTTCCAGCTCTCCAAGGGAACAGTTCTCACCATTTCTGCACCTTTTAAAGGGATTTATTTCTGGTTTCGCAGGTGGGTATGTTGAAAGACCCTAGAATATTAACAGCCAATGCATCTTAGGTTCTATCCGCTATCCTTATTAAGTGTTATAGTGTTCTCATCCTTCTGAATGTTTTTTCCTAGCACAAAGCCTCATTCTCTTTCCTCACAATTATCTAAATAATTTGATTCCCCAGAGGTTATGATTTCTCAAGAAAATATGGCTATCTTATACTATCATAATTAAGTATAAGTAATAACTCAATTTCAAAGAAAATATGTAGACAAACTTATTAAAAGGAATTTTTAAAAAAGACACAGACACTCATCTCTTGCAAAATGGTTATATGAAATGTATATAAAATAACCAAAAAAGGACAGAGACCATAAAACCTGTTGAGATCCTGGTTGATTTCACAGAATTAAAAAGTTAATGGGCATTTAGTGGTTTTTCTTTTAGAGTTCATATTATGGAAATAGAATACTATTTAGAAAGAATGAAAATGTTAGTTTTCCCATTCAAAAAAGCTTAATATATATTAAATAATTACATATGTGTATTTAATTTTGGTTTAAGTTTTTCTTCAATTTATTTAATGCTCTCAAAAAAAAAAGAACAGAGAACAAAAAATTTGGGTAATTTGCAATGCTTGACTTTTTAAAAAGTTTTACATGTTAAGGGTGCAATATTCTTTAACTGGAAGGTAGAGAGTGAAAACCAAGCAAAATAATAAAGTATGGATTTTGGTCACTTAGAAAATTACAGTGAATAAGTATTACCTAAAGGAAATTTTAAAATCCCCAACAGGTGATAATACATACATTTCTTGGCTTACAGGGTCCATTCTGCAATGATAAGTTAGTGTAACCAGGTAAAATTAAAAACTGGCAAAAAGCTGAATTTGGTGGCTGTCATTTAAATTGCCAACTTGTGAACTTAATAAATTGCTTATGGAATCACAAATTTGAACTGAATTTACACTGAGGCTTAGCAATGGTAGATATATACAAACAGAAGAGTTTATCACCTTGGAGTATTTCGGGGCAAGGAAAACATACAAAACTTTTTTTTTTTTACAATATAGCTTAAGTCCTCAGAAATAAATTCTACCACAATAAGAACATCTACACCACAAAAACATGTCAAAAAACGTACAGCCACCATGACCCGCATCTTCTGCGTGTTTCCCTCCTCCCGGTGGCAGCCACATAGGTCAGCGTGCTAGTCCCAACTCATGTGTGCAACCCCTTCACATACATACACGCCAGGCGCCACACACAGAGAACAGCAGTGTGAGCAGAGAATCAGCAGACCCGCTGACCAAAAGCAAAGCATTTAGTTGTGAGACTTTTCTATAAAAAGGACTTTAAAGTCTGAACGGATCCCCCACAATTAAAAAGATGCTTGCTTCTACTTTAGGAGGCCCAACTATCCACTGTGGAACGTAAGTGAGAAATAACTCTGTTTTAGGGGAAAACGCTTACTGTAAGCAGGGTAAAAAATGTCACCACGGAAGAAAGTCTGACTACCAAAATGATCGCCCCTCCATCTTTCCCTAATTCATAGAAACGGAGTAGGTGTCACTTTCCTTTCAAGCTGCAAAATGTTTCAATGGACACCTCTAAAATGGTCTTCAGAAAATCTTATCACTACCTTCTCTAATTTTCAGTCTACGAATGACACACACCAATATGTATCGCATAGAAAAACTCAACAGGTGGCCACAGAGTTTGGTATGCTGTAGGCTAGAAGATGCTCACAGTGGCAGACTGCAGTAGCCACCGGACTCATAATCGGTCGAGCTCACGGGCGACATGCTCCCCTTCCAAAGCAGCAGCTCTTTCTCTGAGGGGGGGGGGGTGACGCACGAGGACAGCGGTGTGTGCGTCGCCCTCCTCGAATCCCAGGTGAGGGGACGACGGGCACACAGATTGGTGCCCCTTGGATTCTGATGGTCAAAATGAATTTGGCATTTCTTCCCCAAAGTCGAGGAAAAAAAAATACTAGGGGGAACTTATTTTCTATGAATTATTCTATACTTCACGTTTCTTTTCATGCAAAACGATTTTAGGTATACTGAATAACGATTAACCTTTGATCAAGAGATTTTGTTAGAAGTTATCATACCACACTAGATTATTAAAATTGTAAGACGTTTAAATTCATAAAAATGGTACTGCACCCGGCGACCATGGTTTTTAGCTTTCGGGTACCTGATGCTGCATGGAATCAGGGAAGGGAACATTCCTGGAGGGGGCCATTTTCCTACTTCGCTACTATTTAAAAATGCTCAAGAGGATCTGCACACTGGGGGCTAATGCTTCGAAGTGCTGTTCAGAGTATCCGTTAAAGTCCTGAACAGGCAGATTCAGCCTCTACCCCAGAAGGCCACGTCCACAGTGCAGGCTTGGGGACGACGCTGCGTCTCCCGCCCGGCTCACCTCACCTACACCCTGGGCAGCGATGCGCCGGCAGGAGGGCCGAGAGCCCAGTGGCTCCCCCTGCAGGATGGCCGCCGCCTCGCACCACGACCGCGGCCTCACAGAGCACAGTCGAAGGCCTGGGGCTCGCTCAGGGCTGCGGTGGGAGGGTCGGGGCGCCTCGTCTGCGTAATTTTCTGTTTGGGGTTTTTGGTTTCCTCTTCCTCTTCAGTTTCGCTTTCACAGACGTGGACCACCACGCTGGGTGTGGACTCGGTTCCTGCGTGGAGTTCGTACTTCTCTCCTGTGGAGGCCAAGGGCAAAAAGAAGTGTTTGGTCTCTGGGAACTGCTCCTTCTACTGCCATTTTAATCGCTGATTATCGGTTTTTAAATCTTTAAATCCCCTGTCAGAGTACTTTATCTTGTTTTGGCATTAGAGCTTTGATACTTGAAGTTTCTTAACGATGTTTTGCTGTTTCAAGAAACCAGTGGTAAGGAGCCCTGAGGCCTGGGAGTTAAAATGCTAATTACTGTTCTAAGAACAGAATAAGTGAAACGCTTAACTCCAGAATGGTGTTGTTTTCTCCTTGGGAGACACTTGTTTTTGTTTTGTTTTGTTACTATTTTAAAAATTGTTGTTCCAATACAGTTGTCTCCATTTTCCCCCCAATTCAGTCCCCCTCCCACCCCAGCCATCCCCACCCCCCCTTGGTTTTGTCCATGTGTCCTTTACAGATGACCCCGAAACCGCCCCCCCACCACTATCCCCTCCCACCTCCCCTCCAGGAGACACTTGTAACGCTGCTGTCAGCATCAGCAATCCTTTTTCATTATAGAACCTCAGACATGCAAGATCCAGCACTAATGTTTAAATCAAAACAAAGCCATTTCCCCTCAAAATGACTCTTCTGACCCCTGTGACAGACATAACACTGCCTTAGGTGGGCCATGAATCTGAACCAGCACCGAATGGCACTGACTTCTTATATTATTTCAAAGGGATGAGAGAAATAAAAGAGAAGGAAAAAGAAGAAATGACAAATAATAAAGAGAAGAATTTGGAAGGGATAATATGGTACCACCATCAATTCCTTGAAATACTCTTCATTGGAGAAGCTGTTTGTCTGACACTCTGACAGAGCAGGGGGGAAGGTAACTGGTATTCACTAATGGCTTGCTCTGTACTAGTGGAATCTGTAGCAGTAAAAACTGTAGTTAGAGTTACTGAGTATTATGCATGTCATTTAATCCTATAACCACACTGAAAAGTAGCTATTATGATCCCTACTTTTCTTTTTTTAAAGATTTTATTTATTTATTTTCAGAGAGAGGAGAAGGGAGGGAGAAACAGCAATGTATGGTTGCCTCTCACATGGTCCTCATTGGGGACCTGGCCCGCAACCCAGGCATGTGCCCCAACTGGGAATCGAACTGGGACCCTCTGGTTACCAGCCCGCGCTCAATCCACTGAGCTACACCAGCCGGGCTTGATCCCTACTTTTTAAAAGATTTTATTATTTATTTTTAAAGAGAGGGTAAGGAAGTAGAAAGAAAGAGAAACATTGATGCGTGATAAACTTTCGTGTGGCCCCTACAAGGGATCTGGCCCGCAACCCGGGCTTGTGCCCTGACTGGGAATCGAACTGGTGACCCTTTGGTTCACAGGCCAGCACTCAATCCACTGAGCCACACCAGCCAGGGGCGTGATCCCTATTTTCGATGAGAAAACGGAGGCTGAGAAGATTGGAGGCTAAGCCACCTGCTCAAGATCACAAAGTGATCAAACGCTAGTAAACCCGGGCTTGTGTGACTTCGCCCTCTGCCCCAACTCCGTTGCCCCCAGTTGGCTAGAACACAGATCGCTGAAGAGGGTCTTCAATACAAAAGTTTCTTTGGAAAAGACAGGGAAGATAGGTGTTTGTTACCTGGCCCCAATTTGGAAACAGCGCAGAGCAGATCATAATTTATCAGCGGCATTGCATCTTCGCCCTGCTTCCACCCCACCGGGGGAGACGCTGGCGGGGAGATGAGGAACTGTTTGACCGGCTGGGGTGGCAGGAGGTACGACTTGTCCCGTGTTTCGCTGGAGGTCTGCACCTGCAGGGAAGGAGACGCTCAAAGTTTGCAGCAGGGCTATTTTTCTTATGTTCATCTTTACATTAACTGTTACATCTCTTTGGAGAAAATTCACAATTTCTCTTTAACGGTCTCCCCCACCCACTGGCCGGGTCTCGATCTTTCTGGTTTTCAGCTGGAGTGCAAAACAACCAACCTTTCTTTCTTTTTTTTTTTTTTTGAAAGCTAAGACCAAGAAAAAAAAATATTTTGTTGAAAATAAAACAGTGCACTCAATACAGCAGCAGAGATCTAATGCCTTCATTTCACCAATTCTTCTGAGAAGAAATTGGTTTCTCAGAGGCACACCAACAAACAGCATTCGTACAGCCAACTCGTGGGAGCCCACAGGATCTTCTGCAATTTAAACTCTAAGACAGCCCTGTGGTGCCGGGCCGTGCCACCTCCCTGGGCACCCCTGTGGCCAGCAGCCATCTTCAGTGGGGCGTCTCATATGTTCCAGACCACAGAAGGGATTACAGGTATTTTCTCACATCTCCCAGGGATGCTTGTATCATGCATGCCATTCTAGATGTCAGAAGAAAAGTGAATTCACTGATCTTTGGGTGTTAGGGCTTCACTCTCATAAAACCCCAGTTGAGAAAAGCTACCAGAAAAATGAATTCTTTTCACTCTTAGTCTAAGCAAGACAAAGTTAGGAGGGTAAATACGCTAAATACACAAGTTTATATATCTGTAACATAAAGGAAACGATATTTTTACATTATTTTCTGGTGGGGATTGTTCATTTCCAAGGCCTCTGATGGAATATAGAAAGCGGAGTTAGACAGCACTTTTGGATGAAGAACAAGCGTACGGAACAGTGTCCTTGGCTCTACGAAGTACCTGTGCAAAGTACAGCTTCAGCTTCTTGCCGTTGAAGTCTGTTTCGTGGAGTTCTATTCGCGCTCTTGCTGCTGCTTCAGGTTTGCTGAAATTTATTCTGACTCTTCTAAAGCTTTTAAACAACTGAAATGTAACCTGGTCATCGTAGATGCTGAAAAGTGCTTCGAATCTCTCCTACAAATTGGGGGGCAGCAGGGCAGAGAGATGGAAGGAAAAGGGAAAAAGGAAAGCCTTTACCAAAAAGAAATTTATATCATTAAACATGAACATGGGATAGAACCCATTATAATTTGCCTTTTTTCCCTCCAAAAAGCACACTTTTCTCACAGGTGTCCTGTTATTCATGTGCTAAGTTCTGTAATTTGCACTTACTTTAAAAGTGATTAACTTTTTAGATTCGAGTGATAAGATAAAGTGTCATAAAATAAATGTAAAACAAATGATACAAATATGTCCAGTTATTGAATGAGAACATCACCACCATCTTCAAGTCCTCAGTGTGCCAGCTGTTTCTTCCCCCACCCCACTCCTTTCCTCCTTCCCAGTAACCATTTCTGGAATTTTGTGTTTATATTTCCTTGCTCTTCTTAATGGTTTTTACATTTGTATGCCTACCGATATAGTCATGCGGAATGTATTCTTCAATAACTTGCTTCTAAGTTCTTCCCTGTTGCTGTAATGGTAAGCCATCCTTTTATACTGCCGTATGGTATTCTGCTGTAGAGCCATACCAAAATCCATCCAAGGCTTTTGGAATCTGGACTCCCTCCAGTTTTTTGCTACTACTATGCTGCTATGAGTTTATTTCTTTTGGAGAAATTTAATTTCTTATTGGTTATCCACAGTGATGCCAAGCTCTCAACATTTTTGAGATTTGTATATGGTTCAATTATGTCATCCATTTTCATAAATTTTCCACGTGTGCTTGAATGTTTCTGAGGCTGTTGGATACAGTTTTGTAAATATATGCAGTATGTTAAGCTTGTCTTCTTTAAAAGTTCTATATAATGATTTTTTAGGGGGTCTATTTGAACTATTTATTACTAAGAAAGGTCTGTTACAATCTCTCACTCTTAGGTGGATTTATTTTTCCTTGCAATTTGGTCATTTTGCTTCATATACTTAACATTCTTTTTTAAAATTGATTTTTAGGTAAGTAAAGAGAAACATCGATTTGTTGTTCCATTCACGGATGCATTCATTGCCTGGTTCTTGTCTGTGTCCTGACGGGACGTGGAACCTGCAACCTTGGTGTATGAGGACGACGCTCTGCCTCCTGAGTTACCCGGCCAGGGCTGCTTCACACACTCTAAAGTTCTGTTACGTTATGGTGTACACAGAAGTGCAGAGTTGCTTTCACTCCCTGGCGGACCGAACCTTTAATCACTGGGTAGTGGTGCTCTTTACCTCTACGAATGCCTTTGCTGTAAAGTCTGTTTCTGTCTGATATTAATATAGCAGCTGCAGCTTTCTTTTGGTTATACACTGCATGGACCTCAATTTCCACCCTTTACTTCAAATCGTCATGCATCCCTGTATTTTAAACACACCTCACATAAGGCATGTGTGTGTGCATGGACCTGACAATAAATCCAGTCTGACTACCGCTGTTTCAGATTTTCTGTGTTCACTGTCTGTTTTTGGCTAGTCCCCTTCTGCATAAAATTTCTATGAAAGATGCTGATGTGCATTTAGCACCTTCTGTCAAGATGCCTAATATCCTACAAGCACAGTTTCTCTTTTACAAAAAAAACAATATAGATTTTTTCCCTCAAGGTTCACTTGGGAGAATGCAATTCCACAAAAATTGCATTTTGGGTAAAATTAGACGGTAGATGCCCTCAGTGTTTTGAGATGGAATACGGCAGGGAAGGAGAGTGATATTTGAGTCATTTTATGAAGCTGAGGGGAAAAAAAAGTTCTTTTCCCATTTGTTAATGAATTGGGGTAATGAGAAACCTAACTTCAGTTCCCAGAAGAACAGCGACATTAAATTTTCTTTACTGGCCACTTTTATACAATAGTTCAGTAAATGAAATACAACAGCAGAGACCCAAGAACATTCTCAGCACCTTCAGAAATACTCCTGGGGCTTGACAACAGCAACACAATAAACGAAGCCTCTAAATTAGCTTTGGTTTGGGGCTACGTGCAAATCGTCCAACGGCCTGCTTTCATTTCATCGTCCAAAGGACAGTGAAAACCATACATTCCCTCATACATTAAAGTCTCTCAAGTTGAACATTTACCTACCCCTATAAAATAGCTTTGACTTAACAAAATACATAATGATTTGTGCACAAATATTTATGTTCCTAATGTTCGAATATCCCTCATTATTTAGAACATGACCTTTATCTGAAAAATTATATTATTTTTGTTCATTCGCTAAAAAATATATTGAGCGACCAACTGCATGCCAGACCTTGTGCTAAGGGCGGCTTTGCGATGTCCCGCAAGAGGGGGTGAGCGGTAAGATCGATCCTGTTCTTTTTTCCTATATTACTTCTACAGATTAAAGTAATATAGACAAATAAATAACATTACAGGGATAGTAAGGATTTTAAAATAGATGTCAGGCCCTGGCTGGTGTAGCTCAGTGGATTGAGCATGGGCTGAGAACCAAAGGGTCGCCGGTTCCATTTCCAGTCAGGGCACATGCCTGGGTTGCAGGCCAGATCCCCAGTGGGGGGCGTGCAAGAGGCAACCACGTGTTGATATTTCTCTCCCTCTCTTTCTCCTTCCCTTCCTCTCTCTCTAAAAATAAATCAATAAAATCTTCAAAAAAATAGATATCAGTTCTTAAAAGAAATATAAATGTAAATGTATTAAATACTAATAATTATTAATACTTCGAGGCACTTTTCATAGTTTTCCCCAGCATCTATTTCAAAGATGGCTGGCTTTGTTACGCTTTAAAAAAATTAGAACTGAGATTTTGTGAAATTCCATTTAATTCTTGGTAGATGCTTACTTTCAACATATTTTGAATACTAGTAAATATTAAAATTCCCACATGACCTAGTTAAGAAACACCAACAAAGAACACAATGAAAATGGAAACTAAGGAAGAAATAATGAATCATGGTTTATGAAAAATTAGTATTTTGCAATTCTGTACAATTTTCCCTTCCTGGGAAAAAGGACCATATATTTATTTCTAATTCCCCAAAACAATGAATTTTTTATAGTAACAATAACACAAGCTATCTTGCAAACCAAACAGCCACTTGATAATCACATCCTTTTTCTTTTTTCCTGTCAAAACAATTTTTTTTACCATTCCAGAAATACATTGTAACTGAATGTGATGTGCAGATATACGACAGCAATGGGCATAAGGCTCTCTTGCTTCTAAATCCCAACACCTGTGAACTAACAGATAATTATTCAAAAATGAAGCCATGCAAGAGTTGATTGGTAAGCTTTTTGCAAGTTTTGTTAGTTCTTCCTGTCCTTCACTTCCATTTCCCCCTGGTGTAGCATAAATATGGTTTATAAAATGTTTGACTTCTAGCCATGAAGTGCTGTAGAAAGATTAACGTAGAAGCAAAACTATCACTGTTTCCTATTTGAGGAAAAAAGATAAGAGCCCTCAGCTGGTAGCTCTGCTGTCCCACGAATCTACAGACATCCACACGTGGATTCCGCAGGCCGTCCCCAACCACCTGGCAAGAGCACGGAAGGGATTTAGGGGACCACAGACAGGTGGCAAGGACATCATAACTCATAAACACAGACTGAAGATTACTTGTGATGAATAAGTGACTGTGACAAACATAGTTCAATTCAAAATCAAATCATTATTTTTCTCCTTAGAATTGTTTTAGAAATAATTCACATTTCTAAGTTTCTGGATTCTTTTTTTTTTAAGATTTTATTTATTTATTTTTAGAGAGAGGAGAAGGGAGGGAGAAAGAGCAATGTATAGTTGCCTCTCACATGGCCCTCACTGGGGACCTGGCCTGCAACCCAGGCATGTGCCCTGACTGGGAATTGAACTGGGACCTTTTGATTCCCAGCCTGCGTTCAATCCACTGAGCCACACCAGCCGGGCAGTTTCTGAATTCTTTAATGATACAAAATTAATACCATCCTGTTACAGGGCGACAGTTACACATTTACTTCTGATAAGGTCATGGAGATCCCACAAAATCTAAATCATCGTTGACTGCTTTCTCAGTGGTCACTTAGTGTTATCCTGTGGGGCAGTACATCTAGAGGAATACCAACATTCCAGTCTAGAAACCAGTCCTTGAGGCTTTTCCTGTTATATAAAATAAGTTTTCCACAAAATATAGACCAGAAGCTGCCTTCATATGCTGAAGTCACCTGTATAATAAACCCACAGTAGAAACGACTACAGATAACCTGCCCCTAAAATAGGCAAGGGCAACGTGGAAGCGACAACGTTCTCGGGAGTTCAAGAAGAGCGCTCTGCAGCCGGGCGAGAGGCGCACTGACCCCGCCGCAGGAGGGAGCGGAAAAGGCCTTACAGGACGGCGGCTAAGTGACCTTTCCAGAACGACTCTCTGTTCCCATCCCAGAGCAGAGAAGGTGAGCTTTACCAATGTCACGGAGGAACAAACCATGAAAACAATTTTGCTGCACTTTTTTGCCTTGGACTAAAAGAACCTCAGGCTCCTGCCCACCAACATTCCACACTGAGAGGCACAATTTCATTGCGGAGAAGTGATGCTTCAGCACGCTCAGCAGTGAAATTATCTTTGGCATCCTAGGGCAAGAGGGTTTTCGCACACAGTGCCTTTCTGTAGCTCTGAGATAGAAAATTCCGCTTCGCCAGCATCCCGCGGCTGCAGGTTCCTCGATGCCAGTGGCCACCTCCACTTCTGCCTGGGGGTGGGCATGGGGCACGGGGGCCGCTGGGAGTCCCCGCTCGCAAAGCAGCCCGAGGGACAGACTTCAGCGGTCACAAAACGCACGGACCCCTGGGCACAGTGAACTAAAAAACTCGACTCTGATCATCTGGGCACTTGTACAAGTTCTGGAAGAATTTAAAATCCTTCTATAACCTTTGGCCTATAGCATTTGTATTGCCTTCAACACCTTTCCAGAACAGAAAAGAAGCACGAAACTGAACTGAAATTTAAAAAAAATATAAAATACTCTGTTCAATACTGATTTTTCTGTTTTAATGGTTACCATGTTTATAGATATATACTCTGCCTTACTGGACGATGAATTCTTAAAGGACTATGATTTTTTTTTCTCCCTGAGACCTGAAATATTCCCTGTACCATCAACAAGAAGGTGGTCAAACCAATGACAGATCATTTCGATGGGAACAAACTACGGGTTGGTATCAGGATGGGGATGAAAAGATTCCTAACTGGAGTGTTGGCCACAGGAGCGGGTACTGTCAAAATGCACCAAACTGCATAATTAAGATATGGGCATTCACTACAGGTGAGCTTTGCCAAATTATTATTTTAAAAAGTATAAGGGAAAGCAAGAGGAGTGGGGTCAGGTGGCCAGGCTGGCAGCAAAGACAGGGGACCACCTGGACCTCAGCACTGCTGAGCACAGCCGGGGTCAGGGGGCGGGGGGCGGGGCAGAGCCCCACCCGTGGCAGCCCCGGACCTGGCTGCGAGCAGGTAAGGTGGCTTTGGTCACCTACATTGTCCACCTTCAGTTAGGATAACAACTGCTGGTAGTAATCGCTGGCAGGACAATTGCTAGTATTAATTCTAGTTATAAAAATGTCCCCCTTTTTTCCTGTGGCTAAATTGGGAAAGATCTATGGCTGTGCTTGTACAGAAATGTGTGCACGATGCAGAGGTCATTTCCAAGCAGTTTGGTGGCCTCAAAACACCTCAAAAACCCAGCCTGCCACGTGAGGAGGGGAATGAGGTGCGCCACCGCAGCTACCACCCAACTGCATTAGAGTTAAGCTGATTAGGCAGCAGCCAGGGCGTCTACCAGAAAGTCTATACACACACACACACACACACACACACACACACACACGCACGCACGCACACACGTGCGTCCTCTCTTTTTTCAAGATACAAAGGTACTGCACTCGACCAGTGGCACTCGAACCCCACAGCTCGCGGGCAAACAAGAGCACTTTTCATTTGGCTTTTCTGGGGACTATCGAGAGGAGAGGCGCAATCTTGAAACCATAACTGTGGGAACTTCTAATGAGATCCCAGCTCTGGACAGTCCTCAGCAGAAGCAATGGCTTTCTTTTTCTTTTTACACTAAAAGTTGTTTTGGTTGTTCACCAAAAAGAGCAGATGAAACAGAACTGGGGAGACAGCAGACAAATGCTGAAAAGCAGAGAGTTCTGCCTCCTGCTCAGCACGTCCACGCGCTGCCCCGCTGGGCTGGCTGACGGGCATCTTGAAGAGGCAGTCAGATCACAGGTGGGCAATGATCTAATCCACAGAATCGAGATGGCCTGCCCAACCCAGAAGGCTTCCCCACTCAGCCAGGCACTTGGACGCAAACACAGAGTTTTGGTCTAAGACATCGGAGGTAAGAAAAACCACACGAGTGAGTTCTCCCTCTGAAAGCCGTGTCAGTTTCCCCAGGAAAAGGAAACAGTTTCATTGCCCAGACTGCTGTTCTCAGTACCCTATGTCCACGCCCGATGCACAGAGAGATGCATGACTCCGCTTTCCAGGATGTCCACTTGAATCTTCACTTCCTCTTTCCGCTTCTCCCCGCCCACAAAGGAGGAAAGATTAGTTAAGTCCAGGTTCAGCTTGAACTTCACATCCTGCCTCAGAATGGTGTGTGCCGGCCTGCCGATGCTCCAATGGCCCACGGACAATGTTGTCAACGTGGTGGTCTCTTTCCTGTGACTTTGGGGACAGAGCACTTGCACCGATGAACATACCAGACCCTCCTCCACACCTGAGGGGAGGATGTGAGAGGACACTGTTCTGGGAACCAGAAGCTCTCCGCTCTTTGGTCATTAGAACAGACAAAACTCCTTTCTGCATCCAGGAACAGGATGTTTGCTTCTTCAAACATGAGACCACAAAAGAAAGACCTCAGGAGCAATCTACAATCTGGACAGGTAAGTGCAGGAAGGTCGTAGGGCTTCTACCAGCCACTTATCTTCTCAACTAACAGAACTCCGGAGTGAGGCTGTCTGAGTTTGAGCTCTATTATATAGCTGTGTGACCTTGGGCGAGCTGTGCCTAATTTCCTTACCTGCTGATGAGGATAAGGGCACCCAGCTCGTTGGGTTCATGTTGATGATACAACGAGTGAAAATTTGAAGCTCTCAGAACAGTGAGTTGGGAGCACTAATACTGTTACTAACACAAATAGGGTAGAGTTTTGCAGTGGTCTACTTGCCATGCTGTGAGAAAAGGAGGGAGGGAGGGAGGGAGGGAGGAAAAGCTGCTCTTCTGTATGATGTGGATCCTGGGCAGGAGGTGAACGGACAGAGAGGACATGAGATGAACCAGACAGCGGCTGCTATGGGGGTTTCCAGTAGGAAGTTGGAACCTGCCCTTCCGAGTTGTCCCTTAGTAATTGGAGGCACGGCACGGCTGGAGCAGTCACCTAGGAGACGCGCCTGCCCACGAGCCTTGCGCCCTGGGTGAGACTACACCACTGAGTCATGAGATCGGTGTCCACCCTCCCAGGATGCTTCCGTACTTGACCCTTTGAAGCAAAGAAAACTGCTTCTCTGTTATGATACTGAGGACTCTGTGTTATTCTGCTATGAATTTGGGACTGGAATTGAGGGAAAGGATACAAGGGATTTTTTTTTTGGTAGTTACACTCAAATTCTACATATTGAAAAACATAGTTTTCACTTCAGTGGCTTTTAACCTTGCTTATTAATTTTACCTTTTTGTTTTGTTTGTTATTTCTTAAAGCCAACTCTTTGATGAGAGCCTCGAAAACGACTTGTTCTGCATGTATTCACGGTGACAAGCTCGCAAAGAATGAAAGGCCATGAAAACAAATGGAAATGGAGGATATGGAGTCATTAAAGCACATAATACCTGAGAGACAGAGAAATAACAACCAGTTGCCTTTCGTACGTTCCCTGGTTGGGGACCGAACCTGCAACCCAGGTATGTGCCCTGACCAGAATCAAACCTGTGACCTTTCAGTGTATGGGATGATGCTCCAAACACCTGAGCCACACCAGCCAGGGCTGCTGTCCTAATATAATACAACCTATAAAACTAATAATAGAAATGTACTTCAGATTAGGAAATAATAAAGACACGGTTGTTGAAATTAATTTACAAAGGTCCGACAGAAATGTTGGGGAGTGTGGGTATCCTGACCCTGCAGATCATCTTCCAGTCCCTTTCTCAGCATGTTTAATGGACAGCAAGACTCAAAAGCCGGGCTCTGCCAGCCAGTGAGAGGTGACGTGTGCGCCTATTCTGAGCTTGCGCACTCCTTAATTACCCCATCCCCACCCACGGGAGCACCCTGCTTTCGACAGATTAGGAACATATACACATGGGCAATCCGGCTGTTTCTTAGAACCCAAGAGCCATGAGCCCTCCCTGGATGTGGAGAGTGGCAGATCTTTCCAACTGCAATCGAGGTTACGGGGGGGGAAAGCTTTGATGCAGGGCAGGTGTCGTTATTTGCTTTGATACAGATAAATGATTACAAGGCACGTTGACTCTTACACACACGTTGCAGAACAGTTTTTAAAATGATGTCAGGATGAATTTCAATGAAATGAGAGGAGGCCAAGGAGGGTTACACTGGTCTTTCTCATCATTCAGGTCCCTTCCCCACACAGCCCTTCCCTGGTTAGAAGTCGCCACCCATCAAGCCTCTCTCCGTCCCTCTACTATTTTACTTTCTTCACACTACTTGCTGTTATCCGAACTCCTCATTCACTTGCTGGCATGTCACCTGTCCTCTCCCTGTGCTCTATGACGGCTGGCGTGTCATCCCGTTCACCGCTGTCCCCCTAGAACGTAACTGTGGCCGGCACAACATGCGACAGATACTGTAGACGCGAATGAGGGCAGAGTGTGGACCCGTAAACCAGTGATCTCTGAGGACAAGACAGCCAACCTGATTATTCAGTGACATCCTAACACTGACGATAATTAAGATACCTAACTGCCTATCGAAATGACCTAAAATCCTTTTTAACCCTTGTTTTTGAGACAAAGTATTCGCCACAAAAACGACAATTATAACGGAAGGTAAATGAAGACTGCTTTTCATTTCAAAATCTTGTAAGATACTTGAAAATCCCTAATGTCATCCATACTGTGGTACAGTGCTAATCCATGAACTTTGCTATCCGTGTACAACAAGGACCTCCAGTGACAGCTGGAGTGAAAAGGTGGGACAAGAGGGTACGAAGTGGGACCAGAGATGCCCCCCCCCACAAATTACAGGCTCAATATGTGTGTCTGTGTGTGTACGTATACACATAAAAGCCTGTTACTTATATTTAAAAATATTATATATATATTATATAGAAACATTACAAAGAATAACTCAAGAAAACTGATCCTTTTCTTGCATTTTTCTATAGTGGTAAAATATACAAAGCACAAAATATACCATTTTAGCCCTGGCTAGTATAGCTCAGTGGATTGAGCATGGGCCTGTGAACGAAAGGGTCACCAGTTCGATTCCCAGTCAGGGCACATGCCTGGGTATGGGCCAGGTCCTCACTATGGGGCACATGAGAGGCAACCACACATTGATGTTTCCCTCTCTCCTTCCCTTCTCTTTAAAAAGAAATAAATAAAATCTTTAAAAAAATGTACCATTTTAGCCGGGTTTTTTTTAGCTTAAGATCTTTATTTTTTTAAATTGTTGTTCAAGAACAGTCGTCTCCATTTTCCCACCACCACTTTCCCCGCCGCACCCACCCCCACTCCTGCACTCAATCCTTCCCCCTCTGGCTTTGTCCATGGGTCCTTTATACATGTTTCTTGACGAGCCTCCCCCTTCTTTTCCCCGTTATCTCCCTCCTCCTTCCTCTCTGGTTACTGTCAATTTGTTATTTATTTCAATGTCTCTGGTTATATTTTGCTTGCTTGTTTGTTTTGTTGATTAGGTTCCACTTATAGGTGAGATCACATGGTATTTGTCTTTCACCACCTGGCTTATTTCACTTAGCATAATGCTCTCCAGTTCCATCCACGCTATCGCAAAGGATAGGAGCTTCTTTCTCTTTCTCTCTGCTGTGTAGTATTCCATTGTGTAAATGTACCATAGTTTTTTGATCCACTCATTTCCTGATGGGCACTTAGGTTGCTTCCAGCACTTGGCTATTGTAAATTGTGCTATGAACACTAGGGTGCATAGGATCTTCTGAATTGGTGTTTCAGGATTCTTAGGGTGTAATTTTTAAGTGTACAACTCAGTGGCATTAACTATATTCAGACTGTTGTGCATCACTGCTCCAGAACTTGTTCATCACCCCACACTGAAACTCTGTGCCCAGCAACTCCCTGTTCCACTCCAGCCTCTGGCAACCACCGTTCCACTTTCTGTCTCTCTGAAGCTGACTACTCCAGGCATCTCGCATCCACATCTGTCCTCTTGTGTCTGGCTCGTTTGACGCAGCGCGCTCTCTTCGAAGGTTCGGCCATGGTGCAGGATGTATCCGAATTTCATCCACTTTTAAGGCTAAATAATGTTCCACTGTATGTATACACTGCATTTTGTTTATTCTGTTGTTTCTACCTTTTGACTGTTGTGAATAATGCTGCATAAACATTGATCTATCTGTCTGAGTCACTTTTAATTCTTTCATGAATATACCCAGAAGTAGACTTGCTGGATCATATGGTAATTCTCTGCTTAAATTTTCAAAGAAACTTCCATACTGTTCTCCACAAGGGCTGCACCTTTTTACATCCCCACCAGCAATGCACAAGTGTCCCAATTTCTCTGCATCCTTGTCAACACTTTTCTGTTTTTGTAACAGTCATCCTAATGGGTGTGACGTGGTATCTCATTGTGATTCTGATTTGCATTTCGCTATTAGTGATGTTGAGCATATTTTCATGTGCTTATTGGTGACTTATGTATCTTCTTTGGGGAAATGTCTACAAGTCATTTGACCATCATTCAGTTGGGCTCTTTGTTTTTTGTTGTTGTTGAGTTTTAGGAGCTCTTTCATATACTCGATATTAATCCCTTATCAGATATGATTTGAAGGAAGTTGGAACCTGCCCTTCCAGGCTGTAGGCTGTCTTTAACTCTGTTGATGGTGACCTTTCACGAACACATTTTTAATTGTGGCAAAGTCCAATTTAGTTTTTCTATTGTTGCCCGAGCTTTTGGTGTCATATCCAAGAAATTATGCCAAATCCGACGTCAAAAAGCTCTCCCCTTATGTTTTCTTCTAAGAGTTTTTATCTCTTATATTTAGGTCTTTGACCCATTTTGAATTAATTTTTGTATATGGTCTAAGGTAGAAGTCCAACTTCATTCTTTTGCATGTAAGTATCTAGTTTTCCCCAGCACCATTTGTTGAAAAGACTGTCTTTCCCCATTGAATGTCTTGGCGCTCTTGTTGAAAGTCAATTGACCATACAGGCAAAGTTTATTTCTGGGGTCTCTATTCTATTCTATTCCACTGGTCAATATGCCTGTCTTTATGCCAGTACCACATTGGGGCATTTTTATTTTTTTTTAAGATATAATTGACATATAAGTACCTACTGTTTTGACTACCGTAGCTTTGCATTAAGTTTTAAAATCAGGAAGTGTGTGTCCTCCAACTTTGTTCTTTTTCAAGATTGTTTTGGCCAGTTGGGTCTCTTGAGATTCCACATGAATTTTAGGATGAGCTTTTCTATTTCTGCAAGAACTGTCACTGGAATTTTGATAGGAATTGCACTGAATTTATAGATTGCTTTCAGTGGTATTGGCATCTTCACAATATTAAGTCTTCCAGTCCATGACACAGGATGTTTTTCCATTTATTTGTAGCCAGAATGGCTACAGATTCAATTAGACAAATATTTACTAGAACTTTATTATATTCCAGGCACTATTAAAAACAGAGTTCACTAAACAGAAACATTCTTCCTTTAAATCCCTTTTTCAGTTCCCAAATTTAAAACAAATCCTTTTCTCAAAGAAGGACTTACTTTTCTTCTGGACTGAAGGTTGTGTCAGAAAACACACAATTGATTTCATTAAAAAACCAGAGAATCAGTGCATTCAGTTAACTTCCAAAGACCATTTACTTTTCTTAAATAATACTTTCTCCTCTTCCTTAAACAGAGGGTATAGAACCAAATACTTGATAGAAAGCTTTATATTGCGCATATGATTACACAGATCACAAAAGGTTTTGGGCCAGTGTATCTGAAATCATAATTTTGGATGAAATCTCTGATGTACTACTTAACCTCACTCCGCTCATTGATTCTGTTCCTTCATCACAGCACTAATCCTCAACATCCATCTTACAGAGTCCATTCATTCAATAAACATTTAACAGGTGATACCTTATCCTCAGAACTGTACAAGATGCTAAGTGTCATTGATCAAAAAAGCAGGAACAAGAGAGCAAGCAGAGATGTTTTCATATACCCCAACCACCACCATTAGAAAAACAACTCAGATCAAATGTCCTACGGTGAGTAGATAAGCAGAGACGATTTTAGGGCAGTGCAAAGGGACCATAACCCAAAAGCCATGTGCATTTCTTTATGAAGTCAGTCCCATCAACAATACTGCTTTGCAGTACCATTTACTGAGTCCCCTCAGACACACAGACCTAAAACAAAAAGAACAGTCTTATTTCCTACATTACAAAAACCCAAGCTGTATTTCAAAAACCTCTCATGTTCAAATCAGAATCCTGCTTAATTTTTTCTTACTTTAAGAAAGAGAAAACTGGAGTTAAAAACAATAAGCAAGTAAGCAAAATCATACTCGGAAAAATACAAATCTGTTATAGAAAAATTAGGTGCTGAACCTGCAGTAGAGCTACTGATTAGCTGAGCAAACACATAAAAACTAACATCTGTGTTGCTGCAGAAATCTAAATGAAGAGATAAGCCTCAGTTTATTTTTCTTATGGCTTATTATATTCTTTACTTTTCCTCCTCCACCTTATACAGACTGTTTTCAAGAAACATAAATGAAGACGTACAGTCAACATCTAGCAATCTAAAATGACGAGTCACCTATGTATAAAAATGGTAGCTGTGTTATTTAGTCTACTATTCAGAAGGTAAAAGTTCATTCCAACGATTACAAAATTATAAAGACAAAAAGCTCTTCAAATCAGGGGGGGGAAAACTAAAATTCTTTTGAAAATAAAGCGTGTAATTGCAATTATGGTTACCCTGCCTCTAATCCACCAGAAACGGTTTGGTTTTGCTTTGTTTTTTGCACGTGAGTGGATGACCTGCATAAACGAGTTCTTCCAGGGGAATCAGAGCAGAGTGAGACACAGCGAGAAAAATGTACAGGGAACACTTGACTCTCCTCGCATTTCATATCCAATTGATGATCCACATAATTTTATTATAGCAACATTTTCTATTTTGCAGTTTCAGTTTATTAGCATTAAGGCTTCCACATAGCATTTACTATGACTAAGAATCGTATATAACCAACCTGAAATCCACTGAACTGCTTCTAGAATCTCCGCTGATATGATTTCTAATATACATATTTAGGTTAGATATGGGGGTTGGCAAAAGCAGGTTTACAGTTGTAAACAAATACAATTATTAATAAATAGCAACACAAGAATGAATGTTGTTTCGTGAACTCACAACGGCACACCTACTTCTGCCCACCCTCGTATAACTCCAAATAGTATTTTTTACGCTCTCCTCCCAGCACTCTGCCTGCACCTGCCGCCAGGGGATCGTCCGAGTGCGATTCTGCCCGGAGCTCCTTTGCTCGGATGATTCACCACAGAAGGGCAAGCTCCTGAGCTCTGCAGGATGCCCCACACTCACCTTTCCTGTTCAACTGCCCTTGACTTCGGCTATATCTCACCTGTGTACCAGCCACACCGAACTGCTCCCGACTCACGGAAGCGGTCCACACTTTTCATGATTCAGTTCTTGCGCTCGTTCTCTTAACCTCTGGCCAGATTCACTCTCCTTTCCCTGCTAACCTCCCACCAGCTCTCACAGCCCGACTCCAATGCCACCTCCCCATAAGATCATTTGCTCTGACTGTGATCCTCTCTCCTCCGATAACCCAACGTACTTTCAAGCATCTCTAAAGAACTGGTATTCCAACTTCCATCAAATGACTTATTCTCTCCACTGCAGGACTCTAAACTGAGGCAGAAGGCGTTAAGACCCTGCTCTACCCTCTGCAGCAACCGTGCCTTACCCACCGGAGGCACTCAGGTGTGTTCTGAGCCAAACCCTATGGAGTTCTGCCCAAGGAGGTCACTGGGAGGAGAACATGTTGAGCACGCAGGTACAAAGTGGAAGGGCTGCGATGGGACACGTCTCAGAAGATGCAAAACTCATACCAATGCAAGAAATGTTTTACTTTCGTAGGAGTAAGACCAATAGCCTTTTGTGAGGTCATGATGGAAAAATAAACACACAAAACCTCTCTCTTTCCAGGTAAATAATAAATGAACTAAAGGAGAGTAACCTTTAAAAAAATAAACGTAATCATTTTGCCCAAGTCAAAATGTAGAAAGTAAAAGGAAATGTTAGCAAATCTGTTACAATGAAATTGTACGTAGTCCTAATTATGTAATTAGACCTACAAAAAGACTTTTAAAAATATTCCCTCTTTTGTGGATCTACTCCCAGGTAACAGAAAGCCACACTAAAAATCAGTGTCTTTTTCTGAACTACGGCCTCCAAAAGTGAATGAATGAATGAATGAATGAATGAATGTACTTAATAAGACCTGATTCACTATAAAGTAGTGGTTTTCAAAATACTTGTGGAGAAGAACTGGTTTTTAAGTACTTCCTGTCTGTTGCAGGTTGATACATTTTTTAAAAAGATTTTATTTGTTTACTTTTAGAGGGGTTTCAAGAGGGAAGGAGAAAGAGAGGGAGAGAAGCATCACTGTGTGAGAGGAACATCGATTGACTGATTGCCTCTCGCACACCCCCCACTTGGGGCCTGGCCGCAACCCAGGCACATGCCCTGACTGGGAATCGAGCTGACAACCTTCTGGTTTGCAAGTCGGCACTCAATCCACTGGGCCACGCCAGCCAGGGCCAGGTTGATACTCTTATAAAATAGGATGAAAAAGCTGCAGCGACGTCTAAAGGTTGATGCACACTCTCTGTACTCGTCATGGACCCGTAACGGGCTTTGCACACGGGCCGCCATCGGCTCTGTTCCCCCGAATCCATGTACATGCAACACACCCCCAAAAGCAGGGAAAGGCAGGGTGTGTGCCTACCTTCTGCTCTGGCACCTCGAACACGGCGTCATGGACGCTGCATGCGAAAAGTGAGGTGGGCAGATCGCTGAAATCCATCATCTCTTCCAAATCGTCTTCATTTTCACCAAAAATCATCTCTTCCTCCTCTTCTTGGTCGCTGCCACAGAGATCTGACTGGCTCTCATTCCAGGACTTCATAGTGTCCCTCAGCATTATCCCCTAAAAGCAGGTCTTTTCCGTTTTTAAAGTTCTAAGACGTCTACCAGGCATCTACTGCTAAAAAAAAAAAACAGATAAAACCTTGAGGGCCAAGTAAGGTTCCAATCAGTTCTCAAGGAAACAGTTCATCAAAGGCAATAATTTTATTCAGTAAAGATAAATCAGCATTTAAATCAGCATTTAAATCAACTCATTAGTTTTCATACATGAATTCTATATAAACTAATGTGATTTGCTTAGCATTATTTTGTGCAATACAGTTCACTGGCAATGATATAATACCAAAAAAAAAAAAAAGGCAAAAAGTTTTCTAGTGAAACTGAGGGTAAAAAAAGGTAACAGAAAATGAGATAACATCAATGTGTATGCGAGCTTACAAGGCGTAGGAAGGAAAACGCGAGCCAGGGCTGCCTTCACATATTTGTTGTGGGTTTTAGGTCTGCAACGCTGAAGCTGGCACGGCAGAGCCAAGCCCACACGGATTCGCTCACCATCTGCGCCCTGAAATGTGGCCTGCGAGGAGCCGGCGCCGCCTTTCTTAAGCAGTTTGGCTTTTTGGGGGATGCTCTCAAAGAATGAAGTTACACAGAACCAAAAGTTTTCTATAAAGTCAGTTTTTGTTAATACCAGAAATATTTACAGCAGACAAAAATCTGACATAGGCGGCAATCAAAACAACGTCCTTTTCTGAATGTTTAGTAATCAATCATTTTAACCTCAAAGCACGCAGCTGCGGTGTCTTCTCCGTTCACTGGCAGGAGAGAGGCCGTCTCCTCTGATGGGCTGCCCCCACCCCCGCCAAGCAGAATGCCTTGCACGGAACACATGTGAAGATGCTGAAGCAGACCTCAGGAAATATCAGGCACAGAAAAATTAAGTGCTCATGATTATTACTACCTCAATGTCCCCCAAGTTACTTTCCCTTTTATTTCAAAGAACACAAGGCCACAAATACATTGCTTAGATAGAGCATGTTACAGAATGTTAATTATAGGATAAAAATAGTGTTTATTTTGTTGTTGCTGTTATTCTATTATATCAATGAGGAAAGACATTCTAAAACATACAAAGGATCTTTACTCACTTTTATAAACATTTTCTGAATGCCTATTGCATGCAGGGATTACTAGGGATATTAGGTAAGTAAGACATGGTTCTTATCCTCAAGCAACTCCCTCAAAGCAAGAATTTCTTCTCAACAACACCAGCCATGCCTAAAGGGTCTTGTTCCACTAACTGCTTCCTATGCTTTCGGTTTCTCCTCCTCCACCTGTTCCTTTCCCTCAGCAAACACACCTATTCAAGATTGCCGTCCCCACCCACCCAACACTCAAGAAAATCTTCCTTTCAGAATCAACCTTCCCCTCTATCTCCGTCTCTCCTTCCGCTTTCCTACCAACTTGCTGGAAAGACTACCGTATCTGCTGTGTTCAGTTCCAGCCACTCCTGAATTCAGTGTAGCTGGACTTCTGCCACCACGTGTTGGCTCAAACTGCCCTCAGTGTGGACAGCAATGATTTCCTCTCGGCTGGAACCTACTCTCAGGCCATAGCCTCTGTGCAGCATGAAACCCTGCCGCCCACCCAAGCCACTGTGGGACCTCCCTGTGCCTCTGCCTTCTGGGTCCTGGTCCTTCCTGCCTGCTCTTCCTCACCAACTGGCTTTGTCACTGGCTCCTCTTTTTCCACTCACCCTTTACAACTGGTCTCTTTAAGTTTCCTCCCCATCATCTTCCTCTTCTTCCCTTTCCCGGGTGGTTTTATCCACATCCAAGCATTTAACTACTTCACCACCAGGGCATCTCAGCTTTGCTTCTTGCCTCCCTAAGGTGCACACACATCACGAGTGTACCAACACTGTCTCTGGTTCCACACAATGATTCTTAAACCAGGAAGGATCCTCCCACGTTGAGGGGGAAAGGGGGAAGCAAGAGCAGAATCTCCGGCAATGAAGGGGGTGGGGAGTTTGGAAAAAGTACACGACCCCAAGATATGAAGACCTGCCCTACCTGACCTGCCCCCACATCTTTCCTGCCTGAACTCAGCGAAGATCACTGCTCTGTATGATTTACACCTCAGGACTCCACCTTCCTCTCCTGAGTTCTAGACTTCTATTTTTAGATTTCCATTGAATGTATCTGCTTGAGTAGCCCCACAGGGACTACAATTGTTTCAAATTTATTCATTTAATTAGATTACTGTGCTGGAAATCTCCAATCTGGGAAGGAATCCGGAGAGAGGGGAAATGTATCTCACTGTGGCTTTCCTTGTAATCTTTTCTTCCAGACTAAATTGTCGGGAGCAGATGGAGCTCTCACAGCCCTTTGTTTATTTCTGTTATACACTTACTTTACGACTACTTGTTTACAAATCACTCCTAGCTACCAGACCAGGAGGGCGGCTGAATCCCCAGTCCCTGGCAGTTTCTAGCTCACAGTGCATGCTTCATAAGGATTGCTGAATGAAAGCAGATAGCACGGTGCTTACAGCCCTGACAGGGCAGCACAGGCCAAGGAAAATGTAATTCCGCACGAGATCAGGGACAGCTTCCCAAAGGAGATTATGGTGAGACTCAAAGGACGAACAGAATTTCAGCTGGAAAAGAATGGGAACTTTCCAAGCAAAAGCCAGCAGTTCGTGGGCAATGGCCGGAAGACGAAAAGATCAGCAAGCACAAAGATCACGTGGCCTGGTGTGGCCAGAGTGTACAGGTTGGGCGGGGGTGGCACGAGGCAAAGTTAGAAAGGCAGGTGCGGGCGAGGTGCCCTTGAGAACAAGGTTACCGAGTTCTGACATGAGACCCACTCAACACCAGCATGCCCTTGAAGGTCGTTAGGCAGGGCAATGATATAGCCAACCCAATTTAACTTCCAGTGTCGCTAAAGTGGACCGTCCTTGTATCTTAGCGCTTAGTGACATTAATGTCTTGAATCCCACCCCTCCAATCTCCAACCCATTAAAAAGAGGGGCGGAAAGTACTGTGTCCTTTTTTGGAGGATGGAGAGCTTGGGAGCTCTGAATGGCTAGATTTCTACATTTGAGAAAGTCAGGTTATTTTTTTTTTAAGATTTTATTTATTTATTTTAGAGAGAGGGGAAGGGAGGGAGACAGAGAGGGAGAGAAACAGCATTGTATGGTTGCCTCTCACATGGCCCTCACTGGGGACCTGGCCCGCAACCCAGGCATGTGGCCTGACGGGGAATCGAACCGGGACCCTCTGGTTCCCAGCCCGCGCTCAATCCACTGAGCTACACCAGCCAGGACAGTCAGGTTATTTTTGATATGATTTTTTTGTCTCAAGTTTCTTCTTCCAACCCCTTAAAAAAAAATCAGAGCACAGGAAATGATCCTTTACCTGACTTGAAAAAAAATTCTTAGAATGTTACACCTTCGTTTCCTGTTTTCTACCTTTGTTTTTGGGTAACTTGTTTGGAGGGGATATAATTTCAAATAAAAGTTTTAAGAACGGTCCTGAGGAATTCTATATACTCTTTACCCAGAGTTTGCAATTACTTACGTTTTTGCCCATTTAAAAAATTCCCTCCCTCTCTATTTTTACACACATACTTTTCCCCCTGAACCACTGAGAGTAAGATGAGTGTGCCCCCTTACCTCCCCAACACCTCAGTCTGTAAGAGCAACGATCATCCTCCAACCCAAGCCACGCTACGATGATCAAAGCCAGGGAATTTAACAGCGACACAATCCTGTCATCTCAATCAGAGTCCATATCCAAAGCCAGTTACCCCACTAATGTCCTTTGTAGCTATTTTCTCTTCAACTTTTTGTTATTGTTAAGTTATTTGCTTTTTGTCACAAGATAGTTCAATAATCTGTCTAGTTTGGGTACATTTTCTTCCCTTACACATCACTGTATATTTGCTACAGTTTAAAAAAGGATGGATTGATGAAACCCCACAGGAACTGGCAACGAGTTTGAACAGTCTTTGAGTATATTGCATCAGACCTGTATCAAGCTCCACAACACTTTTCCAGATTTAAATCCAGAAAATGATACTCTTTAATAATGCCCTAATACTTTTCTAGATTTTCTAGATTAGTACTGGTTCCCCCAGTACTCTATGTTACGTAAATTGCTTTGTTTCTCTTCTTGTTTCTTCAACTCTAAAAAGGAGATAATAATCCTTGGATATTACAAGAACTAAATGAAAGAATACATGCTAAGTGTTCAGAGTCATACTTTGCATATAGTTAGTGCTCAGTAATGACTCTTACGCAGGCACAACTACGTCAATACATTGTTGGATTGAAAGGACCCAAATAACATCAGAACCATTGGTGGAACTGACATTAACACAATAAAATGAGCAAAATCCACACCCAAATGATCTAATTCCAAGCAACAAAATGGCTACAAAAGTAAAACTAACTTTATATGTATCATTTTCAGGAAACTGTGCAAGCACACACCTATCCACAAAACCAGCAACCACGGGCAGTAGTAATACGGCTGCTGCACAGAAACGTTTCAAGATCTAAGGCCGCACTGAATTCTAGGTTGTAATCGCACACACAGCATCATCCCAGTGGAGGCTCCCTTGCTAAAGGCAAGCCACGAGATTTTTTTTGGCGATAGCCTAAGTCAACACTGTCAGCCACTTCATGATTTTTGACATTATAAATGCGGTTAGATTTTAATAGAGAGAGATGATCAAAGCCAGCCAGTGGGCATGACAATCCCAGTGCATGTGTAAAGAAATCATCTTACAAGGTAACACAGCTGGTACTTAAAAAGTGGCTTGGTTTCATTAGGCCAAGAAAAGAATTATAAAAGTATATACTGTTTCCATGCTGTTATTACTGGAGTTGTCACTAACTCTGCCCTCACTCCAACTATGACAAGACCAAGCTGTCCCTCAGTTTACTAACCCAGGGGAGCAGGGACTGGTTCGACACAAAGGGCTGCCCCCCAGCTTTTGCAAGTCAAGTTCACCATCACCTGCAGCCCAACTGCAGCTGTGGCTGGCTTCCGGCAAATGGTTTCTTCATGGAAACATCAAATGAGTGGAAAAGTCCAAGTGGCGTGACCATCTGCTCTGCTATGAGTCTTGTGACAAAAGTAATCCATCAAGCCAAAATGTCGAGCACATGGATTTGACTTCGCATTTTAAGTTCTGATTAGAAAAGCTAAATTCCTCCTCCTCCAGGATTTTTTTTTTTAAACCTTTGAAAATCATATGCTTCTCAACTTGGTGACCATTTCGAATATCTCAGGCTAGATGCACTTATTATTTTTTTGATGTGTTCAAAATGCTACTGAACAATCCTGGAAGCAAATAGGTACCCATTTCCAGTTCTATAGCGCCCTGCTGAATCACCTTGGAAAAGTCACTTGACTTTTTGTTATCTATTTGTTCTCTCATATATAACATATGGAAAATATTCACGGATGCTGTTGAACTACTAAACTCCTTTTCAAAACTTCTAAATTATAAAGTTAGATTAAGTTTCTTTTTTAAAAAACCCCTCAGGGCTGGCAATGAATGGCTATCTGCAAGCCTCTACCTTCTATTCCCTCCTCATTCACCATTTGTAGGCAGAATTTTACTACATTTTAATAGCTGTGGTAAAAAAAAAATTAGTGCAACTGTAAAGTAAAAGAGGTGGAAATTAGATTTTTTGGTCTTTTCACAGGTCATCTAGAATTGGTCCTGTCGTAATCACCAAGGTCCAGTGCCTCACCAGGAACAGTGGTATCTGTTAGCACGCGAGAGAGAACAGAAACAAACACCGCAAATCAACTGTCAGAACATACGAAAAGAACAGATTTTAAAGAGTAATTGAAGTGGGATATAAAAAGAACTGATGCTATTTGCTCTGTTGTATGCAGTTCATTTCCCCTCACTATAACGTCTACATTGTAAGAGAAAAATGGAGACCCACAGTCTGACCTCCACCTTCCATGGGGCTTTGGGGTCTAAATAACAAATGCCATTGAAATGGAGAGCTTCCATTATTTCACAGGCTTCAGCTTCACAGATTTCCAAATCACACTATTTTCATGTTTGGCGTAAGTCTTTCAACCAACAAATCCTCTAACACCATGGAAAATTTGTTCTCTTTTGTAACCCTGAAGATCCGCACGTTTAAAAGCTTTACAAACATTACAATTCGATAGTGGGAAAAATCTTGTTTGCCCTAAAAGCATTGAAATAGCTTTCCAACCTAAGAAAGAAAAGGTCTGCCAACCCAGTAAAATATAAAACGGATGGTATGGCTAAAAAAGGGGCTGTTGTTTTTTTCAGGCCTTTCATTGTCTTCCTGCATCAAAAGTGCACTTCTAGAATACCATCATAAAATCCCCACCCCAAAGTACAAATTCGCATGATGCACCAACATCTATATTCTCATTCTCAATATTGTTTTTATAATTTAATATATAGAACCAGAGCTAATGAAAGTCTTAAATCATATGTAATCACAGCTACAAATAAGTCAATTGCTTCTTTTGCCAAATGCAGAGTTCTGTGAAGTCAGAATAAATGTAGTGTGCTAGGTAATTTTCAGTAGGGAGGAGTGAATGTTTTTGGCTTCGCACTACACTAAAACATCACTTTAAATAATCCTGGTCTGCATCTGAAACTCGGATCTGCACTGCTCCCTACACTAGACTCCTAATCCCTGAAGGAGATGATCAGATTTTGCACGGAAGCTGGAGGGAAGCGACCTGAAAACAGCACCGCTGCTCCACCGGTCCAGGCAGCAGATGGAAGCAGATAGACAAGTTTCAAGAAGTTAGCGAATAAGTAATGCGATGGTTATCCGAGGAGGAGAGAGAGAGAAAAAGGGGCTTCCAACTTCTGGCCTTCTCTGTTTTACTAACTGCACCTTTCCGGCCTTCAGATTGGGCCTGGCAGCTTTTCAGAAAGTCAAACAATTGTTTTGGGAGAAAACTACTGGTGGAGAGGAGAGGACAATTTCCTTGTTTTTGTTTTTTGTTTTTCCCAAGACACCACCCCAGAGGAATCAAAGGAGACGCTGGGCTCCACAGGGGCTGGACCACCACGGTCGCCAAAGCTGGTCGCACACCTGGCTCGGAGATGCCAGGGGCTTGCCCCACCCTGCGAAGGGGAGACTCACCTGAGAGCTTGGCTGCTGCAGGAAGGCAGGCAGGCAGGAAGCCAAGGGAGAGGACGGGGCGCCACGAGAAGCCGGGCCTGGGGAGACACCCCGAACCGCAGTCGGGGCAGAGTCGGGGCAAGGAGCCTCACCGCCACGCCCTCGACGCCTGCGAGAGCCACAGCCTAGGCCAGGGAGCGAGCGGCGCCAGAGCCAAGCCAGGAGGCTGGCGTCGCGCGCGTGCACCAGCCCCGCGCGCTCCCGCTCCGTCTTGCCCCCTCCTCCAGCGGAGCGAGCGCGGCGCAGGCGCCCGAGGTCGGTGGCCCGAAGGGGTGCGCGGGTCCCAGTCGCCGGCAGGAAGCGGCCCCGCCCCTGGCGCGCGGCCGCGGGGGCGGGCGGGGTCTGGGCGCGAGCGCGCGCGCGCTTGGCCCGCAACGCCGGTTTTCTTGTTCCGGGCGGTGGGGTGTGCACGGGCGGGGGTGTTAGGTCCTCGCGACCGCAGGACCTTTGGCGACCTTTTCGTTTTCCACTGTGACCAGAAACAGTTTATCTCTTTTTCCTACTTAGCCCATATGTCGGCCACAGGAATAGTAGGAATATATGAGCATTTACCGAGGGCCAGTTACTATGTACAATGCGCCGCGTGCTTTGCGAGCTTTACCTCATTTAACCTCACGGGAAAAGCAGCGAACCGGATATTATGATCCTCATTTTATAGATTAGGAGGGCTTCCTTGTGCTTAATTGCCTGACGAGAGGCTGCTGGCAGGTAGCTGAGCTATAGGTAGCACTTGGATGTGCAGATCGCTATGCTGAGCTCTGGACCACGGCGGGATACTGCCGCCGCTCCTCCTCCTCCACGGCTCCTCTTCGCCCTATGTAAAGTATTAATAATGTTTACATTTTTAGTTTTCCGTTGACAAAACGCTTTCCACGCACAGTCTTGCTTGATTCTCTCAGAAGCCTTGGGAGACAGTGGAACATAATTACGCTTATTTTACAAATAGAGCTAGGGCCTAAGCTGTTCAATGAGTTGTTCAAAGTTACAGTGTAGGACTGGGGCTTTATTTGGTAGATGACATTATTATTATTGTTGTTGTTGTTATTATTATTACAAGACAGCTGGACGAGGCTTGGGAGGGAGCCTGTGTCTCTTTCCTTAGTTTACAGAGAGGGAAACAGGCACAGTACCAGAACGGAATTTGTCTTAAGGATGTGAAGTTGGAGGTAATCAGCTCTGATCACCCACCCATAACCCCCTCGGAGTCAAGGTGAAGCAAATTGAAGGTCAAATCAAGGAGGCAGTGTTGTCAGGCACTGAGCACCTGGGTCATGGGGGAGGAAGAAGAATTCACGTGTGTAGCATACACCCAGTCTGCGTTAGAGTTGAACTAAGGGCGCAGGGCTGGATCGTGGTCCCCCTCACTCTTTCACAGCTGATCTCGCACCATCAGAGAGTTCTGTCCAAGGATCACCCCCTCTGGCTTCCCGCTCACTGTTTCTGTTGTTTGTGCGGCAGCTTGGCTGCAACCCCTGCCCCCCACCTTGGCCTAACCAAGTTCTTCTCTTTCAACTACTTAACAAATATTTATTGAGAGCCATGTCTTTCATGGGCACCCTAAGAAGCACAGTACTTTTTCTTCTCTAAATTCCTCTAACACAGCAACTTCAGCAAAAAAAAATTGAGTTTTTAGGTCAAATGAGTTCAGAAACTGCAGCACTCTGCACCCCTGGCTGGGGATCCACAATGCATGTGAATGCGGCAATGGCTCTGAGAAGTCCCCCAGTAGAAAGATTGGTTTAGCCCTAACCCGAGTTTCCCTGAGGTATTAGGCCCAATGCTAGGCACTGGGCTCGAAAGGGTGAGGCCCACACAAATCTAGCCCTTCAAGGACTCCCGGCTAGGGGAGACAGGTAAGTAAACAGCTAATTGTGATACGATTTTCTGCATGCACTCACAGAGGCATTTGCAAAGTGCTGACAAAAGCAGAAGTGAGCAATTCTGCCTGGAAAATTAAGGGGAAGAGTTGCAGTTAAGAGGCTATTTGAGTAGGAGTTTTCTAGGTGGGGAATATAGGAAAGGGCATTCCATAGAAATAACAGCATATTTGGACATATAAGTACACCTTTGCATTGGTCTTTGGGTTATTAAATATTATTCAAGAGTCTTTTTTTTTTTCCTCGCATGAAATATGCCATTCAAACTGAGTTAAGCAACAGTGGAATTCATTGACTCAGCAAAGCCATGGACTTCAGACATGGCTGGATCCAGGGGCTTAAACTGTGCCATTGGGATGTAGTCTTTGTTCTTCATTTCCTAATGTTTTCTTTGTGTTGACTTTTCATTCTCTGGCTGCCTTTCCCAATGAGATGACAGAATGGCTGCTTACAACTTCCAATCACAATCTTAGCAGCAGAAAGAGGGTTTCTTTTCCTCCCATGTTGTCAACAAAAGTCCCAGGGCTGCTGCTTCTTGGTCTAACTTGGCTACTTGTACGTCATGCAACTGCTCTCTTGAGAAGGGACATGGAATATTCTCGCAGCCCAGGCCTGGCTCACGTGCTTACCTGTGGAGCTGGGGTGAGGTCAGCAGCTCTCAGGTCTCATGGACTGAGTGCTGGGGAGAGGTAGGTTCCTGCGCGAGGTATTTTCTGTTGGTCCCCTCGGGTCTACTCTCCAGCCTTTTCCTTCCTGATTTGTGCCTCCGGAAGCGGACCTGCACGGACGTCTCCAGTGGGTGCCTCTGGCTTACAGTTGAATTTATCCAATAGAAAACATGGGGAGGAGATCAGAGGATGGAGTGAGGGCAGTATTGTATTTCACAGGCCCCTTCCCTTCTAGGTCACTGCAGGTAGGCCACATCCACCTCCTGAGGCTTCTGTCGAATGACTCTTCATCCAGGTCTCTCTCCTAGTTCCGAAAGAGTCTCCTTTCTCTTGGCCTAGACGCGGTCTATTTGTAAATAGCCTTTACCAGGCTCCCCTCAGGTCAACCTTCTGCTGGATCCCTGGGGGTTCCATTCATCAAAAGCAATTCAAGTTTCTCTACCAAAAGAAAGGGAAGTGATAAGGAACCGGCAACAGCCGTGAGATAGCGATATGGGTTTGGTGGAGCTCTTGTAATAATGCATATCAGAGATGATAGTGGGTTGGGCAAGGGTCACAGGGGAGGAAGTGGTGAAAAGTAGTGTGATTCTGGCTATATTCGAAGGGCAAGGTTAACAAAATTTACCAGTGAATTGCATGTAAGTTGTGAGCATTAGAAAGGAGTTGAGGATGCAAGTGGTTGGAAAACAGATCTGGAGCCTAAGCGTGAACTCAGCTCGGGTGTGGTGATCTGGGAGGGAGGCTTGGTGAGTAGCTGAAATCATGGGCTGAGGAGATGACCCAGGGAGAGCATTTGGACTAGAACCCAAAGAGGGCAAAGGAAGAATCCAGAGCAGCATCAGCCTTTCCATGGCAGAGGAAGCATGTCCATCTGGCATCTGTCGACTAGGTTATGAGAACCTCAAGAACAAGAGTGGAATCTCCCCCATCTTTCCTCTTTGCGTGTTGTGTCCAGCAAGGTGCTGGGCACATAGTGTGTAATAAATGCTGGTTATGAATGAACGGTACACAGTTTCACATTTCCAACCCTCCCTCCTTCCCTTTCCTCCTCCTCATTGTGAGGTTTGAGTTTCAGGCAGGGAGAAAAAAAGAGCAAGAAATCGATCCCCGGTGGCTCGATCCACTTGAAAGCTGTGCCAAGGTTGATAAGTGTTTGGCTGTCCTGGAAAACCCAAGCCAGGCCTGTCAGATGATGCTACAGATCTGGAGTAGCTCATCTGTTTTGCCTTTCGGGAGAATTTCCAGACGGGCGATTTCATTTCAGATTCTGTCGTTCTTACGTGCGTAGATTTGAAAGTCAGTACTTGAAAATGTCTGTAGCATGCCTGTGGCAGGTTTGTGCTGGGGGAGTAGCAGAAGTGATAAAAGGCCTCCGCCTCACACGCATGCGCCGTTGGTGGCATGTAAAAGGAGATGACCGTTTTGGGAAGCTGTGTGCCACTTTATCGAGCTGAATGTACACCTACCCTATGACCCAGAAATTCTACTCCTGGATATATACTCGAGGGAAATTTAAGTAATTGTCCACCAAAAAAAAAAAAAAAAAAAGGTTTGTACAAAGAATGCTCTTTATTCATAATATCCCCAAACTGGACATATCTCAAGTACCCGTCAAAAGAAGAATGGATGAATAAAATAGGGTGTATTCAAACAATGCAACACTACATGGCCTGGAAGAGGCTGCTCTTCAAAGCGTGCCATCCTTGAATTTGTCAGGAGAAGGCATTATTTCCTGGTTAATTTGAGCTGCAGATGGGCCGAGGAGAGTAAGGACCACACGACCATCATCAGGAAGGAAGGGGTGCAGAGACAGCCGCGGAGAAAATGGGACGTTAAAAACGGGCAGCTGTATGAGTAGCCCAGGGATTCAGATAATTTTGATTTTTCTTAATTATCAGTCAAAGTCAAGTCAGGAGACGGGAGTCACACCGGTGATTTGACCAGCAAGAATTTAATATAAAGAGTTGTTACCTAGGTACGCATAAAGTTATTAACTAGTAACTGAACAGGCTAAAAAGAACTCGGAGGGGTTATGGAAAAGCAATTGCAGAAAGCAGCTACTGTCCCAGGAGGAAAGGAACTGAGGGAAGAGGTTGCAATTATTAAAACCTAAAAGGTAAGAGGGTATTTGGCCATAAAAATGAATGAAGTTGGATGCACGCTACGACTTGGATGAACTGTGAAAACACTATGCAAGGTGAAAGAAGCCAGCCACTCAAGTCCTTATATCGCGGGATTCCATTCATATGAAAATCCGAAATAGGAACCTGTTCTGTAGAGACAGAAAGTAGGTTAGTGGCTGCCAGAGGCTGGCAGAGTAGGATGGGGCGTCTAGGGAGGTGACTGCTAAAGGGTGCAGGGTTTCTTTTTTCTTAAGTTGTGGTAAAATATGCATGCAAGTTAGCATTTTAACCATTTTTAAGTGTACAATTTAGTGGCATTAAGTACTTTTGCATCGATGTGCAACCTTTGCCTCCTTCCATCTCCAGAACTTTTCTCATCTTGCCAAATTGAAACTCTACCCCACAGACAAAAACTCCCTGCCCCCCACCCTACCCCACCCCCAGCCCCTGGCAACCACCGTTCTACTTCCTGTCTCTATGACTCTGCCTTCAAGCGCCTCACGTAAATGGAATCATTCAGTGTTTGTCCTCCCCTGCCTCGCTTTTTTCCACTCAGCGTAATGTTCTCAAGGTTCACCCGCGTTGCAGCGTATGTCAGAAATTCCTTCCTTTTAGGGCTGAATAGCGTTCCGTTGTGCGCGCACCGCTTTTTCTTTACCCGTTCCTCTGTTGGTGGACATTGAGTCGCGTCCACCTTTTGGCTATTGTGAATAGTGCTGCTATGAACACGGGTGTGCAAATACCTGTTTGAGTCCCTGCTTTCCACTCTTTTTGTATGTACCCAGAAACGACATTGCTGAATCGTCTGGTAGTAATTCTACTTTTCATGTTTTGAGAGATCACCTGTTTTCCATAGCAGCTGCATCTGCATCATTTTATTACATTCCTACTAGCAATACACAAGGATTCCAACTTCCCCACATCCTCAGTGACATTTATTTTCGGGATTTCCTTTTGAGGTGATGAAATGTTCTCAAATCGACGGATGGTGATGGTTGCCCATATCCGTGAACATACTAAAAACCACTGAAATGTACGCTGTCAGTGAGTGAATTGTATGGCATGTGAATTATGTCAATAAAGCTGTTAAAAAAAGTGGGGGGAAGGTAAGAGGAGCTGGGGCTCAGATCTCTGAGGAGGGGGTGCTGATGTCGGAGGGGGTGCCGTGAAGCTGACTGTGCAGGAGCTGGAGAGCACTATGCAACTCGACTCAGCTGCTGCTATCCCAGAGTGAAGAAGGGTGGCTGGGGTGGCAGGCAAGGAACCGGAAATGGACAGGAAGGAGCCTTCTGCAGCCTTGCAGTCCTCTCACAGGCTCCTAGCAGGGAGCAGCTGGCAGATTTCCAGCCGCAGCATCCCAAAGCTGTCTAGCTCCTAGAGGGAGAGAAAAGAGCCTAATGACTGGCTCGCTCAGTTCAGGTTGCTATGGCAAAATGCCATAAGCTGGGCGGCTTATCAACAACAGAAATGCATTTCTCAGTCCTGGAGGCCGGAAGTCCGAGCTCACGGAACCTGCAGGACCGGGCTCTGGTGAGCGCCCCATCAGTCCACAGCCCTTGCACGTCTTGGCGACTGGAAGACTTTGTCCTTCAGTACGACTAGACTGGCTTTGTAATCTCAGAGACTGTGTCTGCAAGGGGGTCTTCAAACAGATAGGCATGAATCTGGACATAAGTGAAACTTGTAAAAATCCACTCACTAGTAAACGAGATGCAAGTCTTTGGAACAGTAATCCTCTTCCCTCCCTAAGGTGACCACAGTAGGGCCTCAAGACCCAAGGAAAACGCAGGAAGCTAAAGTCTAGGCACTAAGCTTGAGACTTCAGCTGCGTGCCCCTGTGCCTCTTACACAGCTCCCGAGCTTGAAGAGAAAGTGTCCATAGCTAACATTACTGAGACTTTCCTATGTGTGTGCCCGGCACTGTCCTGTATTCAACCCTCACAACAACCTATGAGGGAGGCAGTATCATCCCCATCTGACAGAGGAGGAAACTGAGGCGTGGAGAGGTTATGCGCTTCCCCAGGGCTGCAGAGAGATCAAACTCCCGAGTCTGCAGTCTCAGCCGCGCTGTCGTGCTGCATCCCAGTGACCCGCCCTGTGCTTTTCGTTGGTGCTGGGCAGGCCCGGGGTCTGCTTCAGTCAGGTAGCAGCATCACCAAAGACCTGGATGATGCTTAAAACCCACCTAAGTGATCAAACTAGAGATCACGGTGTGTGGCTGTGCCCCATGTGTGGCCACTTGCGAGGGCTTCAAATGCTACCAGCATTCACCTTGAGGTTGCCAGTCGTCTGGAGGGCTAGACTGACATCATCTCACAGAGTATAGGGGTGCTTGGCGAGGGCCTTAATACGAATTTTGAAACTGGAAAGATCTGCCATTTGAAATATTTTCTGACTCTAGGGTGGAGGCTTGACTTGCCTCAGGGAGGGCCACCGAGTTGGGATTACTTGAGGAAGCAGGTGTAAGTCAAGTTCTTGAGAAAAGCCGTGCTCATGCTGGGCCCAGGGTCAGTCGGGTCTGGACTTGCATGTGCTTAGAGAAACCTGGTGAAGGAGAAAGGGGATGGGCTGCTGGCCCCACAGTAGGGAGACCTACCTGGAGCCAGGTGAGACCTCTGCGGTTGTTTTTGCAGACGGGCTGACAAGAAGCCATTTCCAGGGGCCACCGAGGGCCCGTTCCATGCTCTGGAGGGGGAGGCCCAGGGTCAGGGCTGTTTCCTCTCTAGGACCGGAGGGTGGGAAGTGGGTATGTCACGAGGAGGTCACCAGCAGGGGGCAGCTGACCTCACTGAGTGCTGGTCTCACAGGGGCTGCTCAAGCAGAGGTCAAGGCGGATGAGAACATCAGAACATGAAGCCCCGAGGGGTTGCGCAGCACCCAGGACACTATAAACCTTCCCCGAGAATCTTTCAAAAAAGCAGATGTGGGTGGGGGAGAGAACGTCACAGCGGAGAGGGTTAACTTCCCGCTCTTCAGCACTTGTGGTACAATAATCTGGGTACGAAGAGGAACAACATTGTTAGCCAAAGTCGTGGTCTCGCGAGGCCTGTCAGGATGGGTTAACACCGAAATGCAACTAGATGGACACATTTATCTGCGTGGGTCTTAGGCCAAGCGGTTGGCTTTAGTGGGCTGACTCGAGGCGCATCGACTCAGAGCTCTGATGCGTCCGGCTGTTACTTCAGAAGTCCCCAAGGAGCTTTGACCCTTTCGGATTTGAAGAGTCTTCAGTTTTTAAAATGGTAGCAGCGGACAGGAAATGGCCACAGTGGCGTCTGTTTTTTCTTTCTTTCTTTGAATCACCGGGATTTATCTCAATCAGAATGGACGTGAATCGTGGCTGCCATACCAGGCAGCAGACACAGAATATTTCTAGCATCACAGAAAGTTCTATTGGACAGCACTGCTCCAAATCACTCTAGAAAGTGTTAGCCAAATATAAGACTCACAGTCAACAGATATCACATGGGTTGTTTTAAAATTAAATACCACTTCATAATTTTATTTGCACCTAGCACGCACATTTTTTTTGAAAAATAAGACATGCCATGTTAGTCAAGAAGTTAACAAAATATAAGTGTCCACATAGAATATATTCTAAGGTGACTTCATTTACATAGCTTCTCAAAGAAACACACAATAAATGGTTTTTGCTTATCAGCCAGTGTTGGACGAGATTTAGAATTCACGAGGCTGCAGAGTGGAGGTTCCCCAATGCCACCCTGATGGATGACTTGTATCCACACAACGCCATCAAGCTGGCTGGTTTCCATCAGAAAAATAAAGGGATGCTAGTCCCCCCTTCCCTACCCTGCATTCAATTCCACGCTGCTCCCCCCACCCCGCCCCGCATAATCTGAAGCTTAATGGGATGGCATCATCAGACCTGGAGCTTCACGGGAGGGGTCAGAGGAAGTGGGGGTGCTGAGCGCTCGTCAAAACCCGCAGGAACCAGTCTTCGAAGAACTGGTTCTGATCTCTGATTAGGGAATCCACATTCCCAGCCTCTAAACAAGGGGGGCAGAAGGGTAGGGAGAGAAAGACCACAGAACAATGAAAAATTTAAAGCCGAGTTTAACTTCGCGGCTGCTAGGAAACGGATGAAGAGACGTGATATTTAATGTTGCTTGGAGCATTCGAGAGGGCCAGGGGGCGTCAGAGCCACGAGAAGACAGGAGGATTCAGGGACGTGAGCAGAAGGTTGATGTCATTGTCCCTCGAACAGCAATGAAACGATTTTATTTCCCCTTTTGTGTTCTGTCTTGCAGGACTGCCACTTGACCTTGAAAAGTGCATGTACTGTCCCTTCAGATCCTTTCCCCACACCGCATTAGGCCTCCCTCCAATCAGTGTTGACCCTGCCGTTCCCTTCCTCATGAACCATCAATGACTCCCATGCCTTCTAGAACCGCTTTAACCTCCTCCACCAGGCACTCAGGGCCTGCCGTGATTCTGCTTCCAATGCTTTCTTCCAGGCTCAACTCCCACCCCCTCCCTGGCTCTCCTTCCTGTGCTCGCCCTCTGTGCCTTTGCAAATGCTGGCTCCTCCACCTGGGGTGTGGGGGTGGGGTGACCACTGATCTTCTATGCTTTGCCCAAATCTTTGCTGGGTTTGCCCCTCATCAATGAATGGGACCACAGTCATCTCCATTTTGAATCCCTCATTCTGAGCTCAGGGCTTGACCTTTAGCAGGGCCTCCATAACTCATTTTCCGTGGTCCACTCTTGCCCTCGGCCTGGCCTGCTGGTTTCCCTGCCGGTTCCCTTCCTGGGTATTTGTGTCTCCCCGGTGCTGGCCTGGAGGGCAGGAGCCATTCTTACTTTTTGCTCTGACCATCCAGATGCTTAACAGTGAATGGTGCCTCATAAACATCGTTGCATGGAGTTGATAACCATCCCAAAGGGAAAAAGGTCCTTTACTGCCTGCGGCTCTCGTAGGCATGTGAGACACAGCGCAGAAGTGGCTGAGACGCAATGCAGAAGTGGTTACCACAGGCAACAGTCAGTCTTTGAAGTCAAGGTAGTAAATCAGTATTAAACACAATCCATGAAGGTTAATGATCTATCAACACTGGTCTATTAACACTGTTATCTTGCCCGGTAGTTAAAGGCTGCCGCGGGAAGCAGTAAGTGTAGCTCTAAGTGGTAATCAATGAATGGAGAAACGCCTCTGATCCTTCAGGAATGGCATGACCTGCCAAATGAACCCCAGGGAGGAGACAAGGAATGGTAACTGCACTTCCAGTAGGAGTGCAACAGCCCCTGGGGGTTTTAAAGCAGACCATCCTGAACATTAGGCTTTCAAGGTGTGTGATCCTTGGGTTACCTGCCTCAGAATCACCTGTGCTGTTAGTTAAGAATGCAGACTCTTGGGCCCTACCCCATCCCACTTGGAGTATCTGTGGTTGGGGTGTAGGATTCTGCATTTTAAGGAAACTCCCTAGGGGATCCTGAGGCTCATTAAAGTTTGCAAGCCTTTACCTGCCATTCTTGAAAACGCACGGTTGGTCTAGGGGAAGAAGGTACGCGGCCAGAAAGAGGGCTGTAGCCCCATTTCTGAGACTGTGTGTGTCCCTCAGACATGTGTGCATGGGACGAGGACCCAACAGTCTCTACTGACTCCAAGAAAATTAACCAGCAACCCCAGCTTGGCTTGCTGATCTATAACGAAGAGGATGGAGGAGGTGAGCAAAGCCGTTTCTGAAACGAGCTCCGCCAGTCTTCCCAGAGGGCACTGGTGTGCAGGAAGATACAGGTAAAACAGCCAGAATTCCTGTCTATTCTTTTTAAGTGATGCGATCCCCTTTTGTAGGGTGGAAAGGGATTCTTCCTCCCTTATGGGCGGAAGTGTCTTCACTCTGCCCCGTCCTCTTCCTTCTTCCCTTAATTTCCCAGTTCCTTTGGGGTGGGGAGGGAAAGCAAGCAAATAGTTCACAGAACCAAAACCAAATTAGTTTTCAGAGCAGGTCCACTACAAACACATCAAGCACATTTTCACTGGGAGGGCAGACCACGGGGAGGCAGAAGTGCATTTCCTACCGGCGAATGACAGAATGCCCCACCTACGGCTGGCCCACTAGGCCACGTGAAGGCAACACAAATGTTATCACAAATACAGAAGCGTGAGTGAGAGGGGCGGAGATCAGGCCTGCACGGGAGGTGGGGAGAGACTGTACTGGAAGGTCTCCAGCCCCTCCCTGGACAAGGAGCGGAAGAGCAGACTCTCTGCCTCGCTTCTGCTCTGAAGAACGCGGCAACCTTTGATCCGTGACTGAGGAAGCACAATTGCCAACCTCGAGGATGATGAAGACTTTCCAAGCCCGGCTTGGCTAACCAGGCAGAGGCTGAATGCCATACCACCCACCTGGAATCCTGCTTCTGTCCTCTCCACTCACCCCCAGTGTTTGAAATTTCCAAGACCGAGATAACATCCTCTGCTACGGACAGACAAAGCCTTTTCAAGATCCCCGTCCATACAGTTCTTGCTTTACAAAAATTAGACTTGAAAGGCAAGTTTTAGAACTAGGAGTCAGACCACTGACAGCACAGCGTGAGCGGCTGTAAGTGGAGGGGAGGAGAGGCCCCTCCAAGGTGGCCTCACTCCTTCTTGGTGTTTTCCAGGACTCGGTAGGGAACGCCAGCGGTGCTCCGGGAGCCGTGTTCTTCTTGCATGACGGGCAGTGTGGCAGGCGCATAGATCTCAGAAATGGTGTCGTTGTTTTCCAGCGCCCCATAGGAAAAGGAAGCTTTGAGGTCAGGCTGGACTGCCATCCCCTTGTCATGCATATTCTGCATACCTGAAATGAAAGCCATTTCCCCCAAATCATCACGTGGTGAGCGGGCCGAAGGAGGCTGCACCTCTCTCCATCCCACCACAGGCTAATTACAGGGCTGGAGAGCTAATCATGTGCATTGTCAATTTCCTGAATGCTTTAGATTGAAAAAAAGAACATCCATAAATATGCACTAGAAATATTATGGTTGCTAAGCAAGAAGGGATGCATCTTCAGGAAATATGCACACAGACCAGCCCCTGTCACGAGGAACCATGGGCTGACCTAGAATGAGGTCTGGGCCACCGGGGGCAGCGACCAACACTGTGCTTTGAACATGGTAGATGCCATCACTTTTCTGAGTTAAATCAGGATCCAGAAAACGTCATCACATGGTTGACGGAAGAGGGTGACTTTTGTGCCATGGACACATCACGGTGACGGACGCATCATGATGCTCAGAGGGAGAGCCTGACCTTAACGTCAACACCCCCGATCCACCCACGGGGGGAGGTGTCATTTCGCTTATTACTCTGCGCACGGTGATGGTGGATTTCCACTTACACGTGAGGGCGAAGCCTTCAGGCACTGATTCCTTTAACCTTACAGCTCCCCTAGTCGGGTGGGAGCCTGAGGCTTTCTGAGGCCAAGTCTGACCCTGTAGGGAATTAAGACCCTTTGAATCTGCTTGCCCCCGAGCTGCATCGTGAGAAACCGAATGCAGTGTCTTCTGTGAGAGTGGGGTGATGGTGAAAACAGGACATCTGACTGCTTAGTGTGCCTCAGGCGCCGGGCTGAGTGCTGTAAGTAGTAATAACAACAACAGAATTAATGACAATAGCTAATGTGTGCTGAATGTTCACTTGGTGGCAGACACGGTCACACAATTTTGTTTCGCTCTATCCTTACGACTGCCAATAAGGAAGACAAGGCAGTGGGAGGTCACAGAGCTATCGTGCAGGGTGCCAAGGTTCACACTCAGGTGGTTTGAACTCTGAAATCCACACTCCCATTTATTTTTAGAGAGAAGGGAAGGGATAAAGAAAGGGAGAGACATATCAATGTGTGGTTGCCTCTCATGTGCCCCCTACTGGGGACCTGGCCCGCAACCCAGGCACGTGCCCTGACTGGGATCGGACATGTGACCCTTTGGTTCATAGGCTGGCGCTCAGTCCACTAAGCCACAGCAGCCGAGGTGGAATGAAGCACACACTCTTAACTGGAATGCTGTGTGGGCCACCCTGTACACCTGCACTTAATCTCCAAAAATCCTATGACAGAGATATGCTACTATCCTCATCTGCTGGACAAGGACACAGATTCAGAGAGGTGAAGGAACTTGCCCAAGGTCACACAGCGATGAGAGACAGAGCTGGGATCTGGCACCGAGGCCCGTGCTCTTACTCACTCTGCCAACGGGCTGGGCAGACCCGGTTTGCGGAAGACGCTTTGCTACCACGTTGCTCAAGCCTGAGCTGATGGCTGCCTGAAGGATACAGTGTAGGCGGCTGTGGTTTGAATCTGTGGGAAGATGAGGGGATGCCTACTGCTCAGAGAAGAGAGTTGCCTGACTAGGTATTAGCTGAGCTTTTGGATTTGCCAACATTCTCTGGCCACAAATCACCAGGAACACACCTATAGTCAGACACTCCTGGCTTCACCGGCTCACTGCAGGGAGGGAGATGGGACACCGTGGGGAACCATGGGCTGCTTCGGCAAGAAGGTAGGAGGAAGGACTTATTACTTGGGTCCGTGTTAGGTGATTTTCGGGAGGGTATTAAGGAAGCAGGGCTCTGCTTTGGATTAAATGCTGTTGGGAAGCGGGGAAGATTCTATAATTGAGGCTCTTAATAATTCTTATCTAGAAGGAGAGAAGGCCAGATTGAGGCGAACGCTGCGATTGGTTAAGAGCAGCGGTCACTCACGTTGGGGGGACGGCCGGTCCTTTCTGTGGCTGGACAATGTTCACGTGTTGTCTGTGTTCAGACATGATTCTGGAGTGGTCCCTGTCTGTGTCTCGATCCTTCACAGTCACAGAGCGGCCCTGTCCGAGGTGCGTGTTCTGTGAATTGATTGCGTGCAGCCAGGGAACGGCAAGGCCCAGCTCCTCCCCCCCAGGGACTGCTTTTCTCTTTCTCCTTCTTTAGAAGTCTTTCAGGTGCTAGAATTACTTCAAGCCCCTCCAAATTACGACAGGTAGTGAATTTGGGGGATTTGAATGCCTCTTGAACAGCAGGCACTGGTCTCTTGTGAAGATACTAGTCTAGGGAGACCACCAGCAAGGTCCTGATGCTGGTCAGGGAAACCAAGTAGCTAGGAAAGTCACTCTGTGTGGAGGTTTATTCTCTGAGTTCTACCTGGCCTCGGGCCACACACATGTGTGGAATTTTCTAAAGCGAAAGGGGAGTGAAACCAAATTTAGCCAGGCATCTTCCATGTCCCAGACACGGTGCAAGGGGCCTTGAACATGTTGGGCTGCCAGCCCGAAAGGAGGCCAAGGGTCACAGAGCGGGCAGGGGTAGAGCTGGGGTTTGACTCCAGATCACCTGGACTCGAAGCCCATGCTCTTCATGACACGGGACATGTCTACCCAGAAGTGTGTGACAGGCCACAGCAACAGGGCAGAGTCTCCTTCCTTCAACACCTCCTTCCCACTGGTCACGAGGTACAAAGAGGAAGCATGGGCCACATCCACGAACAGGCCACAGAATGTTGATCTTCAGGATTACCTTAGGCGACCTTCTATGTCCTACCAGGAAATCCATCTGTATATATGCATATACAAATACTCCATAGATATATAGACATACACAGTGTATCGACACACAGACGCACGGACACGTACACATACTTGCACACACAGAGTTGACCTCACCTATCTGGAATTCAGCTATCCAGCGCCCTCATCTATCCGGAACACAGCCGAGAACAAGGAAGTAAGCAAAAAAGGCATCTGAGCCGCCAGGTTAGACGTTTAAAAAGTCCATGCACTAAAGCCCATGCACTTAGCTCCTCGGAGAAACCTTAAGGCCCCGTCTCAGAGCTTACTTATTTTAATTATATACACAATTCGAACAAGTGGGGTCCAGGGACAAGACGGACACAGAGTTGCTCTGCTGGTAACAGCAGGAATTGCAGGCCGGCAGCGGCAAGAGTGACAGACAACGGCTTAATAGCGAGGGATGAAGAAATGATATAAAAAGTAGACACACAAGCCCTGGGGTTGTTTGAGGCGGGGGCACCTCAGTCAGCCCTGAGAACACACCCACACCACAGCGTTCTGTATGGAGCAGCACCCTGTGCCATCAATGTGATTACATTTTGTTCATCAGACTGTCTTCGTGAAGCGTGGGAGAGAGTTCTATCAAATATGTCGAAAATAAAAAGTGTGAGTTAAATGGTGAAAGCTAGTGGTCCCTGGCAACTCCAAAGAATTTAGGTCAGCAGACCTGGAGGGGGTCGGCCCAGCATCCTAGCTTCTGGTCTGGATCCCACGGCTGGGCAGGGACTGTCCAGGTCTCCACTGGCCACCCCACCCGCCTCTGGGTCAGTGCTTCGCTGACTGCACATTCCTGTTACTGTCAGGCCTTAAGGGCATTTGAGCTTGTGCTTCTCAGCATGAACTCTTAGGTCCTAGGAAATTAGGCTTTCCAGAACAATCCACTCCTTTGTGGTATAAGGACTGAGGTTAGAGTATTTGAATTTCATTCATCCTACTTTCCTTCCCCTCTCTGATCAATCCATTCCAGCTAGAGAAACGGCCTTTTCCCTTTGCAGGCGTGAAGCCTGGTGCTGCAGATCATAATGAATGATGTCCAGTGGGAACCAGGGTGGTCTTGAAAAGATCCCCGAATAGACATGGGAACTGGCAAGATGTGCTCAAAACCAACTGAGGCTCCTCAGCCGTCATCTCCTTTGTGGCACACTGAGATGAAAAAAATAAAGAACAGAGAGACAGTCACACCATAACGGCACAGCACGCCTTCCCTGTACCATACCCAGCGGCTGGCTGTCTCATTTTAAACAGGAAGTAGCAGTCATTCCAGAGGGACGAGCCGGCCCGCTGGAGACAGGGGCTTTAACATTACCTGGCATGGCGTCCATGGAAATATAGGGCTCAAATGGAATGGCCTTCTTCCTGTTCCGTGTGATTAAGAAGACCCCGAAGAACGCGATGAGGCACCTGAGGGACAGAGAGATACAGAGGGAAGAGCGGTGAGGCCACGGTGAGGTTGGGAGGGACACGGCCAGACCCAGGAGATGGAAGAAGGAGGAAAGGAGGCTGCAGCTGTGGAAGGGAAGGCCGCTGGGCCTGAGACCAGCGGGGAGCAGACGTGAGGTGAGTAATAATATCCCCACGGCCCTGCACTCTGGGAGAGTCTAATTTATTCTTAAGCAGAATAAATTAGAATCAGAATAAATTAGACTCTCCCGGGCAAAACTCTAGCAGCTCTTCACTTACAGTTAGCCCACATCTCAGAGCCTTGCCTTAGAAAAGGTTTGTTTTAATGTAAACAGTTCTTTATAGCCCACACTTACTCAGTACAGGAGTAGAGAGAGTAAAAACTGGCACACCCCTTCCCTGCACTCCCTCATCTTACTCCCTAGGGAGGCGTGTATTCTGCCAGAGTTTTTTTGTTTTTCCCCATTTCCCTGGAGCTTAGATGAACAAGCGCACTTTCTGAACACTGAGGTATAATGTTCGTGCAGTAAAATGCACAAACCCTGATTACAGAGTTTCACGAATTTTACCTGTGTACACACACGTGTGATCACCACCAGGCGGAGGAGACACTGCTATCCCCTCCACTCCCGAAAGCGTCCTTGGGCCGCGCCCCCCCCCAGAGGAAACCGCCCTGTGACTATTCTCGCCACGAACTTGACACGCTCATGTCTGAGCTTCTCGCAAGCTACCTCGCAGCGTGTTTGACCCTTTCATGGCTACTTTCTTTCACCCAGCGAATGCTTTTAAGATCCCTCTACTTGATCGTGTGTATCAGTTCATTCGTTTTAATTGTTGTGATGAGTCCATTGTCTGAATAGACGACAATCTGTGTTTCACTCTCCTGTGGGTAGCCATTTGGGTTGTATCCAATTTGGGCATGTTATAATAAAGCTACTATACATACCCACGCATAAGTCCTTTGGTCAATATATGTACTCATTTCTTTTGGGAACATATCTATCTAGAGGTGGAATTGTGGGATCTTAGAATAGACTACACATAAAAAGAAAGAGTAACTTTTTCCACCTAATGTATCCATGCCAATACACTGGCCTCAATTTTTCAAAATGGCACCATGCCCCTTTATTGCACAAACACACTATAACTTACCCTACTCCTACTGTGGGGCATTTCAGTGGCTTCTGATTATTTGCTTATACAATAATTTGAAAATTAGTAAGTAGCCTCATACATTTTTGTGTGTGTGCCCCATTTCAATTATTCTCCCAAGATAAATGATTAGCAATGAAATGCTACCTCAAAAATATGCTCATTTACAATTTTTATCGATATGGCCAAATTGTCCTCTTCCACATTATAGAACTTCTCACGGTCTCCTCATTCTCTTGCCAACATGGAATGTTATCAGTCCCATCAGTTTTTGTAAAATGATGGCATCTCATGTAGCTTCAATATGCACTTCTTTGATCTGAGGTCAGAGAGCAAGGCCTTTCATGTATTAAAGAAGGATTTTTAGAAATGATGAGGAGATGAAAGACCAAAAGAGAGGAAAGGGGAAGGACACAGAGCCCGTGGGGGAGCAAAGCTCCAACCCCACCACTCCCCTGGCGGGGGGAGGGGCCCCCTGCCTGGGATGCTGCACACCAGGCCCTGGGGCCAGAGAGGGGGACGGAACTCACCCCAGCGCAAACATGCAGATGTGCAGCGCGTCCTCGCCGATGAAGTCCAGGTAAAACACTGCGCCTGCAGCAAACAAAGGAAAACCGGGGTGAGCTGTTTTCAAAGCACCTACTTGCCAGTGTGTCCGGGGTCTGGCTAAGCTCTCTTCCCCGCAGGAAACCAAAGCAATCAAAAACTATTGTGACTGCACCTAGTAAAATACTAGAAGAATGGAATAAAAGCCATTTAAGGGAAGAGATTACCTTTTTTATCCCACTCCTAGGCCCCTCTTATCTCCATCTTTTTTTAACTTTTTATTGAGAGATAATACTTGAATCGCAAAAACGGCGGGCTTTCTCTGGGGCATGCTCACAACTTCCCTCTCAGGCGCGCATCTTTACTTTTCTCTCTTACACACTAAGCACAGGTGGCAAACACACGGCCTGCGGGCCGAATCCGGCCTGCCCCCTTGTTTTACCCGGCCTGGCACCTTGTTTCTACCCGGCGGCAGCACCAAGCTCCTTGCCCCTAGTTAAGGAGCAGTTACATTTATACAGTCCTAACGTTACATTTGGCCCTTTGAAGGCAACTGTGAGGCTGATGTGGTCCCCAATGAAAATGAGTCTGACACCCCTGTAAGGGCCCCCCATGAGACTTGCAATGAGGGGAGCAAAGGGCAGCAGCAGGTTGTCCCTGACTAACCCCTGAACCTGTTCCCACGGCCCCTTTTCTCTGACTTTGCAGTGAGCCGACAGCAGCCCCGCCTTGGCTCACTCCTTCCCTGCAATGTTTCTAGGGAGCCAACGCAGCCCTGCTGCTTTGACGATTTTAGTCACTGCAGCCCCTTAAAGACAAACTAACTCTGACATGCTTATGGCCTCTAAAGCCACCTCAGACAGAAAATTTAAAAAAAATTAGGGGTGGAGTAGAAGAAAAGGGCAGTATCATAATAGTGATCACTGACTGAGCTCCTATCAAGTTGCAGACGCGTCACGTACTAGTCACGGCCTCTAAGTTGTGTGTGGAAGGAGTCTGTAGTCACTTGTCCTGCAAAGGCTGCGAAGCTAGCAGAGGACAGCGAAACTGTTAAGGAAACCTTGCATAGGCACCCCCCAAATCAGGGGCATTTGGGTTGTACATATTTCAATCTTAGGAGGTAAGTGTTATTATTTCTATTTCATGAATGTAGAACTCAGGCACAGAGAGGTTAAGGGATTTTCCCAGAGCCACACAGTTCTGTGTCTGTGCTGGGATGCAACCCCGGGTCTCTCTGGCTCTAAACCCTGCACTTTCTCCAGGGGCAGAATGAGTCAGAGCTGTTGGCCAAGGCAGAGCCTCCTCCCTCCACACTGGGGTACTGTCCCTACTGCGAAGGTAGAAGACGGAAACCTAGCAATCGGCCACCCTTACCTGCGGTGATGGCGACAGTGGTGGACAGAATGTAGCCCACACTGGCGATCAAAGAGGAGTCATACATCTGTGAGGCTTGACTTAAAAACCTGCAATGCAAAAGCACTCTGGTCAGCAGGCTGTGGGGGCGTGGGAAAGGCCGACGTGGACGCTGCTGATAGCAGCCTTGGTTTGAAACATGAAGATGACCCACGACGGGACACTCCTTGGGTTCATAAAGATGCCATCCTTGTGCATCTCTAGGTCCGAGGTCCATGCTTTGCTCCTGCTCTTCCCCAGGTTCATAGCCTGAGACCCACCCCCATTCGCCAAGTGGGCCGTGCCTTCCTGGTCGCATACCTTTGACCGCAGGGTTCTCGTAACTGGAAATGTCCTTTCCCTCACTGTCGTGTCCCAAGTCCCCTCCACTAAAAAGAGCCATTCCAGGTGGGTTAAACACTCCAACGAACTCATAGTTCATTACTACATTCTGTCTCAACAATTTTTTAAGTCAAATTTTCCTCTTCATTCAAAATACTGTGATCACAGCAATATACAGGGCTAGGTAAAAGTAGGTTTATAGTCGTTCATGGGGGAAAGACATGCAGGTTATGGTAATAGCACAAGAATAAACCGTTTTGTGTACTCACAACCGTAAACCTACTTTTGCCTGCCCCTGTATATAGGAAAAAGAGAGGGAAAGTTCGAATTATTCCTGATCTCTCCCTCTGGGATAAACACTGCCATCGTTTCCAAATACATCTTTGTCCTTCCTCTGTGTAGCATTTTCGTTACTACAGTTGCTTACACTGTAACTTACTTCCCACTCAACTGTAATCATGTCCCCCGGGGCCACCCCCGGCTGGGCTGTGACAGCCCTGAGGACAGTCTGTGTGTGTGGAAGGCCCCGCACAGGCCTGGCACACAGCAGGCCCTCGGTGAACGTGACCGAGAAGCTCTCAGGAGGTGGGCGGGGCATCTGATTGGTCTTTGTAACCCCTGCAAGTGCTGGGCACGGAGTCTCAGCTTGGCCAGGCTCAGCGGTGATGCCTAGACATGACGCAGTGGGGCTGCGAACAGCCACAATCGACACAGTAATAGTAACGGTGGTCATAAAGCAGCTGCTGTCTACGGGCTTTATGTGATTCTCAGGCAGGGGCTCTTATTCGCCTTTGCAGCAAAGCATCTGCGTCTGAGAGAGCTGAGGGGAGGTGGCGGAGCGGAGGGGTAAAGGCTGCGGGCTGCGAGCAGGATGTCACACCTCAGCTCCAGCTCCGCCACTTCCTGGCCCTTTCACCTCACTCAGCTATACAGTCCCTCCCTCATGTGCCAAATGAGGACTGTATCATCCACATGAATGGGCTGCTGTGGGGACGCAATGAATGCAAGTTCACGTGGAGTCAGTGAGAGCAAAGCCGGCGTCCTCGGGACATCAGTCACTCCTACGACCCCTCGAGGCCACACTGCTGGACAGGGAGCCCGGGCCTGCCCCGGTGAATCAGCCTCACGCATCATACTGAAACCTGCGCAGTCCACCCTCCTGTCCCCACACAGGGTGTCCCATCCCCTTCCAGGTCCACTGCTGGGCACCAGGTCTCAACTGTGAACAAAGTCCCCTCAGCACGGCTACTTCTGACTTAACTCTTGCGCTTAGAGAGAGAAGCGATCACCTCCCTCTTCCACGCGGGAAGATTTGGGGGAGATTTCTTGAGGACAAGAAATGACAACCTTTGGTTTTTCACCTCGCTGACAAATCGGCGCCTCTAGGGCTAGGGCAGCCCCAGCATCAGAAACGTGTGCCTGGCAGGAGCAGGTGGGAAGCGAGGCTGCCTCTGACCGTTCTCACGTTCTGAGGCAGAAGGTCAGACGCGTCCACTCCAGGCTTCGTCCTTCAAGAAACAGAGCTCCCTCACGTGACAGCTCAGCAAATTAGCAGCCCTGTTCTCTCCACAGCGGGCACCAGACCCCGACAGCAGGCTGCATCTGAGTGTACTGCCTTTCCCGAAGCTTCAACAACAGCGTAACGGGGCCCTGACAATGGAAGAGCCCAGCCTGCGTGCTGAGGCCCAGCAGGAAGGAACGCGCTACTCACGCGGCCTGATAGACGGCAGTTGCCACCATGCACACGAGCATCACGTAGAAGATGGGGTAGTCGAGCTGCAGGTTCCCCTGGATGGACAGGACAAGCATCCCGGCCACGGCCTTCACCGTCACCACCGTCATCGAGCCTGCAAAGAGGGCGAACAGGCATGTGGGGACCTCAGGAACACGGGGCGAATCAGGCCCTGAAAGCCAGTGTCTCACCCCACAGGGCTTGGTGAAAAGAATGGAGGGAACCCTGGCACAGCCAATGCCGTGGTTCACGTGGTGAGAAGGTGTTCTTTGTCCCGGCTTTCTTGGACTTCCCACCCTTTGTGCCACTGTATCAAAACGTTGCTTCCAAACTCTACCAAGAAAAAGCAATGAGTTCAGGTCCCCAAAGCCCAGAGTGGGGTCGTTGCATCCCCGCAAGCCGTGCAGGGGCTGGGCCACGGTGGGAGGCCATCGTCTTTGAACGGAGAAACGGCCTACTTGAGTGTCCTCCTCACGGCAACCACAGGAAAAACACGTACTGTGTAAAGAGCTCTTTTAAAAATCTCTCACTCGATTGTAGTTTTAAAAATCACTTCTTCGGACAGAGGTCCTCAAACGCTTTATAACCCTACTCCTAATATATAGGCGCATGCTTTTCCAACACATATGTGTTTAAGTATTCTAAAATCACTGTCATGCAACACTGTGCTTATGTGTGCGTACATGATGGAACACATGTCGGAAGTACCACTTAAAAGGTGGAGATGAAAATAAATTCTAATATGTTCTTCCTCACTTCCTCAGGAAGACCACTGCCGGCGCAAGAATGACTCCTAACTAAACCGTCAGATGCCCCCGCTGAATCAAGAGTTAAAAGAAACCACCCCCAACGGTGGCACGAATGGAGCCCCTCATTCTGGCTGAAATGCTCTGCTTCCCATTTTTCTGCTGGTTTTGCCTTCTCCGGCCAACAGCCCGTCATACACAGCGGCTCCCAGCCCCCGGGCTCCGAGGCTGGGTTTCAAACAGCAGCAGCCGGTGAGATGAGCAGCTCATCAGGCTGCCTTGTGAGCGAGAAGGGGATGGACGGAGAGTGGCCGACGCGCCTCGGGACCCTCTGGCCTTGCTATTTGGCGGGAGAACACGATTTGGGACCGTGATCTTCCGATTCAGTTTAAAACATCACCAAGGGATGGACCACTGACACATGTTACCACAGGGACGGACCCCCCAAAACACCGCGCTCGGTGAAAGAGGCCAGTCAGAAAAAGCCACGGAATGTAGGATCCTGTTTATGTGATGCATCCAGTAAGGCAAGCCCGCAGAGACAGAAGGTAGATCAGTGGTTGCCAAGGGCTGGGAGTGGGGGAAATAGGGAGTGACTGCTCATGGGCATAGGGTTTCTTTCTGGGTGACAAAAAAGTTCTGAACTTTAATTTTGACAGTTGCATAACTCCGTGAGTGCACGAAAACCACTAAATTGTATACTTTGAACAGGTGAACTTTATGGTATGGGAATTATATCTCAATAAAGCTCTTTTTAGCCCTGGCTGGTGTGGCTCAGTGGATTGAGTACCACCGGCCTGTGAACCAATAGGTTGCTGGTTTGATTCCCAGTCAGGGCACATGCCTGGGTTGTGGGCCAGGTCCCCAGTAGCGGGCGCGCAAGCAACCACACATTGAAGTTTCTCTCCCTCTCTTTCTTCCTTCCCCTCTGTCTAAAAATAGATAAATAAAATCTTATTAAAAAAATAAACCTTAAAAAAAATAAAGCTGTTTGAAGAAAAGTCAAAATAATCCACCCTGTCTGACGGTGACACCTCTCTGTGTGGCCGAGGGCATGTCGCTGGAGTGGGGGCTCGCCATGGGAAGAACAGGAGAGAAACAGCACGTGTCGGGCACTTGTGCTTGTCTCGTCGAATTCCCTCCTCCCCCTGGGACCTGGGTGTTCTCCCAGGCCCACTGCTGGGCAGCGCGGCGTAGACGGGGAGGGCAGTGCGAGACAGCGACAGCGGCGGGGTTCCACCCACCCCTGCCCCTTCCCCAGGAAGAGCAGGCATTTATCAAAACTCCATGTAGTAATCAAACACTGTGCAGGGTTAGAGCCTTGCCCTAGTCTGATTTAGGAACCATTCCCCCCCATGGCACCCATCTCTCTAAAAGGAAAGGAAAAAAAAAAAGACAGAACAAAAGCAGTTCTTGCCTTTGAATCCAGAATTGCTTCCGGAGCTCTGGCTGGTTTCCCACAGGCCCTTAAGGACTCAGTTGTTGAAACCTGGCCCCCCTGTGACCTCCTGAAATAACCTCTTCACCCTTACTCTGCCCTGTCCTCCCTGCACTCACCACCAGCCCGGTGTATATTATGTTTTTGTCTCCCTGTTTACTGCCGTTTCCTCCCGTTAGAATGAAGGCATCTGGGGTTTGTCTGTCCTGTGCCTCACTGATGCCAGTTTCCAGCACATTCCTGGCACTTAGGAGACTCGGTACTTGAACGAGAACTCTCAACGCGGCCAGTGATGCGATGGCACTCACGGGAACTGGCTCCAGCCAGCAGGGACCTTCTGGTGCTACGCAGTGATGGCACAACTCATTCATTCACCCAGCCCCACTTACCGAGTAACGCCACCAGGAGAAGGATCACGACGATGTTGTTGGCATTCTTCTCCTTGTAGAAGTACAGCAGCAAGCAGAACAGAATGATCTCCACAAGCTAAGGAAAGCAGCAAGAGAGGGGAGGTCAGTGGGCAAGACCGAGAGTCCCTGGCAGCCTGGCCTGGAGGGTATGCGGCTGACTTCCTCAGTCACAGACCCTCAAGGGCATTGAAACACCCAGCACTCTCCAAACTAACTGAAAGGATCCCGTGGAAAAGGAGGGAACGCTGCGGGAATCTCTTGAATCCCTGGACTACATGGAGAAGGAGTTTGCTTCGTGGTTGAGCTTTGAGGGTGAGGGGCTGGCCTCACCTGTCTTGGATGGACAAGATTCATTAGGCTGAGATGGTCTCTTCCCACTCTATTGCTCCATGGGTACCCCGCTAAAACTGGGGGTCAGTCAAAGAGGGAGACACTCGCTCACCTAGGAGAGCTCTTTGGTGAAATATGCAAGTATTCACACCCCTGCCCCGTAGCCAAGCCTGCAATGCCTGTGGCTCTGCAGAGTAGGAAGGAGAGGGCACTGGCGCCGGGGAGGCCCAGGTTTGGACTTGGATCTGCTGCTGAACTAGTTGTGTGACCTTGGGCAAGTCACTTAGCTTCTCTAAATTCAGTTACCTCCTCTGTGAAATAGAAATAGGGCCATAATTAAAGCTTACACTTAATGAACACATAAATAAGCCAGGTACTATTCTAAGCATTTTATCTATACTCAAGTAATTCAGTCAGCACAATAATTCTATGAAGTAGGTACTATGACACCCCCAAGCTAGAAAATGGCAGAGCCAGGATTTGAACCTAAACACTCTGGCTCCAGGGCCCATGTACTTTACCACTAAGCTACACTGCCTGAGGACAGGCAGCCATGGGCCTGGCATTTACAAGGCTCTCAATCAGCAGACTTGTTATTAAACAAGGCAAATCTAAAGTGTGAGAAGCTCCCCCCTATCTTGGATCAACAACGTGTCTTTTCTACTACTTAGGGGCTCAGACACCGGGCAGTGCCTTCCAAGGAGTAAAGGCAGCCCCAGAACCCAGCAAAGCCAAAGCAAAAATATTCGACAACAGTTAAGCTCTGTTTGCTAACCTCCTACCAAAGATTGTTTGTTATAAAAACCAATGCAGAGACGTTAATGGCACTTTGAAAAGAAAATTTTAGAAAATTCCTCATAATGAGAGACCACAAAACACAGCTGTCTTCGTTTTCCTGTTTCCTCCTGTCTTTGTCGCAGTGAATACATATTTTATCTACTCGTCAGCGTAGTGTATGTACAATTTTGCACGGGGCTGCTTTTAGTCACCATAAACAATTTTCATGTTTTAGGAAGTTGTCATAATTATCTCTAATGGTCGCAGAAGAGCCCATCGGGCAGATGGAGAGTTATTTAGCCGTCCCGACCAGCGTGCGTGCATCCAGGGGGCCCGATTTCTCGGCCATTCCTCACAACGCCTAAATGCAAGCTGGGACGGCACTTGGCATTGTACCCCGAGACGGCAGCGTACAAGCTGGGGCCTCCTGATGGACCATGGGTTCTGTGAGCGCGTCTCCTTTATTTGTTTTAAATCCACAGTGTCTGGCACGTAAAAGACACTCAGAAGTATTTACTGAATTCAATTTGGCCCAATCTCTCTAGCTGGCAGCACTGTCTCCGTCACAATGAAAAAAGACCAGCTGAGCATCTGCCAAGTGCTGGGTGGCTTCCACGCCACCTCGAGTCTCTCCCAGCAGCCAGCCCGGGCCCAGGGACTTGGCTTCTGGTGAAGTGACTTGGCTAAGGTCACGCAGCACGTGATGGATTCGAGCCTGTGTTCAGGGTAAACCTTTTCCTGAGAGGTGGGTCTCTGGCTTTGTCCCGCAGACGTGCCTCCACGCCCACCAGGTAAACTCTGGGGCTGGCTGGTGGTAGGGAGATAACGCAGGCCCAGCTTACGGAAATCTTTCTTCCGCCTTGTGGGCGATCCGAGGAAAAGCGGTGCTCCGAGGCCTCCAGGGCTGTCCCAGGCTGCTCACGGCAGAGGGAGCACAGCAATCGCCTGCGTCAGTGGGCCTTGGTGAGGGAAAGTGAGCCGACCCAGCTGCAAGCCCAGCTTCAAGTCCAGCTCTGCTCTCCTTGGATTTGGAACAAGCGAGCTAACCTCCCTGAGCTCTGGTTCTCTCATCCAGGAAATAAGAGAGAAAATCACTTCCGTTCCAGGCTTGTCGAGAGACCCTGAGATGACACGTAGGCAGTGTTCAGCGCAGAGCCAGGCATGGGCCGGGGCGCTCATGTACCAGTAGCTTTAGCAAATGCCCTCCAGAGGTGTCCAGGCTAGTGGCCTCTCTGGGCCACACTGGAAGTAGCAGAGTTGTCTTGGGCCACATATTAAATACCTTGTGACACGTAATCACAAAATAATCTCATCATGTTTGAAGTAAATTTACGATTTTGTCTTGGGCCACAACCACAGCCATCCTGGGCCGCAGGCTGGACAACCTGCCCCTCACCCCTGCCCCTCAGACGTTTTCCTCGGTTGGTTCACTTGTAGACCTCACACGGGATGTAACCGGGGCGGAGAGGACTGAGCTCAGCCAGGGGGAGTAGGAGACACGGCTTCCAGTGTCCCCCTCTGTCTCTCAGCCATGTGACACTGGGCAAAAATGAATAAATAAATAATACCTAATAACTGCTTCAAATGTTGACTTTTCTTCTTACCATAAATGTTTTAAATGCTCCCTGTAAAAATTTTGGATGATACATAAAGACAAAATAATAAACTCGGTCGTAATTCTATTTCCTAGAGACAACAACTGATAAAATTTTTCCCCATCTAGTCTTTTATAACTACATTACCTGTGCCGCCTACAAATACCTCTAAAAATCAAGTTATCACTGGCCCCGACCAGTGTGGCTCAGTTGGTTGGACGTTGTCCCACAAAGCCCAGGTCACCAGTTCTGTTCCTGGTTGCAGGTTCAGGCCCCGGTCGGGGCATGAACGAAAGGCAATCCACTGATATTTCTCTCTCACATTCTCATGTTGATATTTCTCTCCCTCTCTTCCTCCTTCCTTTTGCCTCTCTCTAAAAATTAAATTAAATTAAATTAAAATGAAGTGGAGTGGAGAGAAGCAATGCAGGCATTACTCAGGACCCAAGAGAAAAAGCACTTCCTGGGAACTGTGTACTTCCATCAGCATGGTCCTCGGTGCTGTGAAATGCACCATGACTCACGGGAATCCTCTACCACGGGGTATTCAGGTTTCTGGTTTCTAGGACTCGATCCCCCCCCCCCCGCCCCCGACCCCTCACGCAGAAGGACAGAGGCTTCTCTTACCATGTACAAGAGAAAAGGCCAGCTCACAAGGTGCCTGGTGATGTTCTCGCCGGTCATCTTCTCGTGACTGTTGGGTGCGAACGTCACCAGCAGGTAGGTGCCCACCACAGCCAGACCACAGCCGACAAAGGACAAGACGTAGCGCCCTGCAGGGAAGGGGAGGCTGTCGCAGGGCTCACTGCAGGTACCAACTGCCACAGGTCAGCGGTGTTGCCCCAGAAGCACACGCTGCCCCAGATTATGTGACGAAGCAACTCGGGCTAAGTGTTCCCTTCCGTAAACCCAAATGCTTTCTTGGGAGACTGGCCCAGGGTCTAGCTGGGAACCGGGCACAGGGGAGCCGAGCTCATCTGGCTGCACACCCAAGCTGCATGCTCTGGTTTGGTTCATTAGTAACAAAGCCCAACTTCTGCTGTCCTGCATTTGACGGCCACATTTATTTCCCATTGTTTTAGAAGGCAGTTAGGGAAAGGGAGTGCCTTTTTTTTGGCTTTCTAAAATCCCAATAGTAGATACTCAATAAATACTGATGGAATGGTTTGGGAACCACCGATTTAAAAACCCAGCTCTCCTGATGAGAGTGGAATTGAGAACCACACGGGGAGCGGGGAACGGATCTCCGCGTCGGGGTGAGCTGGTTTGAGCATAAGAAAAAGCACAAGCTCGAAATTCAGAACAGGGGCTCCAAGCGGTGAACTTACTCAGAAAGTCCTTAGGTTTCCATTTTTCTTTGATGAATATGATTCCTATGATGGCGCTAGCTACAAAGAAAAAACAAGAAACCACAAGGAAAAGAATTGAGGCCGCCATCATCAAAAGGAGCCCCTTCGCCGTGCCCGTTGGGCTGTCTCGTCTGCGTTGGAGCTGATACTTCCTATGCTCTCACTCACACCCCTGAGAGCTCGGGCCCTTGTTTCCCTGTTATCCCATCTCGGAGAGGGAGCGTCCTTTCTGAGTCTTCCTGAGCTTTTCTTCCAAGACCGGGAGCACTGGGTGTTTGTTGAGTACTTTCTGGGCAACAGGCAATTTACTAAAGTTATTTCTGGTATGTTCCCCCTTTGATCTGGGTGCTATTATTATTCCCATTTGAAAAACGGGGACACTGAGGCTAAGAGAGGTGAAGGACCCACTGAAGATCATGCAGCTGGCAGGCGAAGGCTGGACTGGAGCCCAGGACTGGTGCACGCCAGGGCTCTTGCCCCTTGTCCGGCAGTGTCTACTTCTGACGTTTTCACCCTGAATCCTGATTCTCCCTGGCTTTCCTCATTCGCAGATGCTCTCAAACCTCCTGTGACTGCCCTGCAGAATGGGGCCGGCACGCCCTGAGAACAGACCTGGACTGCTATCTCAGTCCTGCCTCCTCTGGCCATGTGTCCCGGGGAAAGTCAGTTCACCAGGGTCTCAGGTTCCAAGTCTACGAAATAATATGCTGGACCCAGGTGCATCAGCTGCGGATTGTTAAATATTCAGGAAATTATCGGTGGCTTGAAAATAGCCACAGTGGGGGGTATTTAAAACATATAAATCAGAAACACTACACATCAGGTCTTCCTGTTCTCTCCTCCCGCTTTTCGACCCTTCCTTCCTTCCTTCCTTCCTTCCTTCCTTCCTTCCTTCCTTCCTCTGCCTCTTCCTCTTCTTTTCTCACTCTTTCTCTGAGTTGATTTATCAGCATACCACTGAAAATACCTACTCCTCCGACTGATAGGGGCAAATCAATGAGCTAATATATGTAAATCATTTATCACACAGTAAATGCTCAATAACTGGGCCATTATTAAAGTAGTTGAAACAGTGCCTGATGAGTAATAAATACCAATAAACGGTGGTTATTATTATTTTTAATATTATTTCTCACTGGGTGACTTGAGAAGCTCTAAGAACCTCTTAATTTCCAGTGGCAGATACCAGAACTCCCATCATTACAATTCAACCCCTTGTTTTGAAGAATTTGATTATTTGATTTTTATTAAAATTCAAAGACTAATATTTAACGTGTCTGGTCACCCAACCACTTATTCCTCATTGCAAACAAAGTCCTGAGAGCCCTTTGGTGAGGTCAGCAATGGGCAGAGGACAAACCTAAACACCCACAGGGCTGGGCAGTAACACAGATGCAGGACGCGGGCCAGGCCTGAGGCAACAGGCACAGGCTGGGGCTGTGGCCAACGATTTGCCACAACGAAAGGCATTCAAACTACATTCTTAAAAAATACTGTGTGGGGAAGAACACATTTGAGGACCTCATTCATCTTGCGGGCTGCCACTTTATCAACCCTGGTCAAGAAAAGGAGGGTCTCATCATAGGATCGGTGAAAGCCTGCCTGGGGTACCTGGTGGTGACTGCCTGAAGCTCCGAGAGTTCTGAGGGCCCATCCAGGCTCGCTAGGAGGGAATGCTGTGATTGATGAATGATGTCTGCCTTGGGCACAGGAGGGGCACGGAGTTGCCATGAGTGTGCCGTCCCTGGTGTAGAAGAGGCCTTCTTAATTTCAGGCAGAGTAAGATTCAATATCTCCTTTAAGAGCAGGGAAGAGCTTCTAGGCAGTGTACTGCTTGCCAGCAAGATGGAAGGAAACATTTCAAAGCAAGTTCATTGCCCTTGCTCCTATGTACAATAAGCTATTGATCAGCAGTCTACAAACATCTTTTATTTAAGAAGGAAAGAATTATTTTCTAATTCTGTTTTATTTGTGACCTCATGGATTTTAAAGTGCCTTTGTCTTTGAGTTGGTTCCAATGTTCTGGTTCAGTGGTTGCAGAAGTCACAGGAAGACAGCAGACGAGATTAATGATGTTTTTAAAGTGATATCAGTTGACGTAAAAAAGACCAGACAATAAGCTGAATTTCTCAGAGGGGTAAGATACCCGAATTCTGTAAAAGCTGAGATTATCCTGACAGTGTTAGAATGAACAGGTTAAAGTTTACCTTCCTTCTGCAGTAGAAACAAAAAGCAATTCTGATAAACTTTCTGAATCTTAAACAGATTCTGGAGCCCAACAGCTCAGTCCATATCCCAGCCCTGCTCCTCAATAGCCATGTGATTTGGGGTCATTAACTCCACCATTCTGTGCCTCCGTGTCTTCATCTGTAAAATGGGGCTAATAATATTATCTCCCTCAAAAGATTGCCGGGAGGATTAGGAGAATTAATATCTGTAAAGAGCTTGGAGCAGGGCCTGGTGTGTGAAGCCCTCTGTAAGTGCTAACTGTTGTCATCAAAGCAAAAGCCGGTCTGTTTAACAAGTATCTTTGACCCTGGTGGGGATACTGTGGTCACACAGGCTTTAAGTCCCCGGGGAGGAACGAGGGCGCCCGGACCTTACCTATCACGGAGACTGCGCCGAGCGGCACGATCAGCGAGAGCGGTGCGAAGGCGTAGGAGGCGAACACGCCCAGCTCGCCCAGTAGCATCAGGGACAGGCCCAGCCACCATGTCTTGGTCCTGAAATAGGCCCGGGGGTCCTTGGAGCCTGCCAGCCGGATGTGGCAGTACTTCTGGAACGGTAAGTAAAGCAGCGGCGGTCTAAGTGTGAACTGTTACTCTAGGACAGTCGATTTCACACTGGCTGGGACACCTTAAACGTTCCCTAAGAAGGTCTGAAAAAATACACGAGTCTCATCCTCAGAGGAAGTGCACATTTCTAACACACATCACAGCCGCGAGCAGTCTGCGGTGGCAGCCATGGTCCCGGGACCCCACTTTAGCCTGGCCTCAGGGTGACCTTCTCCCTCTCACTGCAATGCCCAGGAATCCCCGCGTCTGGGGTGCCTGCTCAGTGACACTCTCTTCTGGAGGAGTGTTGGCCACTTTGCTGGGCAGGATGTGGGTGTCAGCGGACCCCTGGCTGGAGGCTGGGCCCATGTATGGCCAACGACATCCTTTATTCTGGAAATGTGGACTTGCAACTGAGGCAGTGACCAAGGAAAGCTAGGGAGTCATGCTGACTTAAGAGGGCCAAGGCTGCCTTCCGGGGAGGGTCACGATGGGTGCTGTGGAGAAGCAGATACGGAAGCAGAGACGCTGGTCTGTAAGAAGAAGAGCATGAAGGAGACCATGCGGTCTCAGAAACATGCCCGCACATGTGTACATGGGAGCCGAGATGTACATGTATGTTACGTCCTTGCTCCAGGGAGGGAGAGGGTTCACCACCAGGGAAGGGCAGTTGGCCGCCCTGTTGTGGGATTATTCTGTCCACGGGGTCAAGACTTAGTCTGGGTTCCCCAGAAGCAGTCCCTGAAACAAGGTGCTGGGACCAGGTAGTTGATCTGGGAAGTGATTCTAGGAAGCGCAACTTGGGGAGTGGAAGGCAAGACAGGGAAGGGGAAGGGCCAGTGAGGAGTGTACTCATGGGTGAGTTACTGCCTTAAGCCAGTGGGGCTCAGTCCACCGGGGACCCTCTGAGAACCTGTAAGCTTACCTCAGAACCTTCCCACCTGAGGCCAGAAGCCTGACCCCGCCCCCCACCTGCTGAAGGGGCATTAACCACCACCCAATACATACTGCATGCTACCCAGTTATACTTGCAGGCCAGAGATTGTTAAGTTATGGGGAGCACTGGCATTAGAGGGGTGATGGGTGGATGAAGTTGGGGCAAAGAATCAAGAGATTCTGGAAAGACCCGCAAGCTACTGTCCCAGGTCCAGCCCAGGGAGGGAGTGGGTCACGGCGTGCAGAGCAGAGGCCACTGGGCCTGCACCAGATGCCCTGGCTCACTGCCTGGACCTCGGCCCCAGACGGTGCTGGTGGCAAACTCACCTGGAGGTTAAGCGCAATGCTGACCACGAGGTGCCCGAAAATCGCCAAAAGGGCGCCGATCAGATTCTCCTGTAAGGGAAGTTCACAGAGGCAGATATGAGCTGAGCCTAAGCTGAGGGGCCCCAGGATGCATCTGAAACCCAAGTGTTTTCTGCCCCAGAAAACACGCATCACAAAGCCACTCCCCAGACCCGCTGCAGTGAGGAGATGAAGGGAAAACCAGCAGATGAGCCGATACCGTTTCAGAGAGGGGGTGGGACTATAGAAATGAACCCTGTAAACCTCACAAGGATAAACAAACGAAGCAGCAAAAACATGGTTAAAAGGTTACTGGGATAATAAAGGCTGATGTTTACGGAGCATTTATACACAGGCAGGGTGCTAAGCCCTTACTAACACATCACCTCCTCTGGGCCACAAACAGCCCTCTGAAGCGGGTCCTGCTGGGAGACCTATTTTTAAGTTGAAAGGAGTTTACAGATGAACAAAGTAAGGCTCAAAGAAGTAAAATAGCTTCCCCAGGTGAGGACGGAAAGGTTTGAAGCTGGAGGTCTGACTTCCACTCTCCTGGGGATAACTCCTTCTCCAGACCACGGCCTCAAGGTAAATTAGGGAAAAAATAACCCCACCTTGTAAGAGCTACCTTCCCGCTAATGACACAGGCAGCTGAGGTTTCTTTAAAAAGCCGTGTGTCTAAGCATATTAGTCTCCTCGAATAATAACTGGCTATAGACTCAGTTAGTAACAGCGTAATGTAACTAATGCTCTGTCATCCGAGCGGTTCAAAGGGCTTCCTCAACACTAATTATGCCCCAAACCTTTGTGAAGTGGTGACTGGTGCAATTTGATGGGCATTTAAGGACCAACAAAGAAGCTGTCTCGGGCCCTGGGGTCACAGTTTGAACACAGACCTACTGGCTGCCCCCAGTGTCTGGTGAGGGGCGAATCAGGCACCGGCTGGCAGGACTCCTAACATGGACGTCCTCCCCCAAGGGTCAGAGCTTCCAAACTGTACAGCGGGGTGTCCCGGTCTGCAGGATGTGGAAGGAAGCGGGGGCAGTGCCTGGCCAGCTCCCACCTCTGGACCCCAGTGGGAACTTTCCCCGTCTGCGTGGCTCCTCTTTTTGCTGAGGAACACTCTGGGTGTTTTCATGGAAGTTATTTGCAGTGTTGAGCGCTCATAAGGAGTCCCAGGGATCTGACCCTGGAACCAGTGACTCTGTCCTTAAGGAAAGGTGCAGACTGCAATACCGCCGTTTCCACTACCAGGCAGGCCTCGTGGCGGCCACCATCTGCCCCTGCGGCATCTTCGGTTCTTGAGTTCCCTCACCCACGGTACCAGATGGGGAGGGTTCTTCTGAGGCAATGCCTAGTAGGATTTCAACTGAGGTGGAAGGGGATGGGGAAGGGGAGGAGGGAATTCCTGGTGGGGTGGGAGGGAATCTGTTACCTAAGGAGGTCCAAGACTCAGCCAAAGTCACAGAGAGAGCAAAGTGGCAAAACCAGACAAAAGCACATGTCTCCTAACACTTGGTCCCCAGTGTATTACAGGCAAGGAAGCAGTGAGGCCTCCCAACTACCAGGAACCTCATGTGTAGGACACATCCAGTCCAAACTGGGGTATTTTGAGAAGGATAGGAGGCCTTATTAATACACGTGGACGTGGGCACAAACCAGGACCCTCGGTCACTATACTCACTGCACAGGCTCTGCACGGGGAGTGTTTTTGGCGAAGGAAACAGGGTGAGGGCAAAATGACAGGCAGGCAACTGGATTTCAGACTCAGCTGCTTCTAGCCATGGCTTCAACGGACCAAATGTGGGCGGAGGGGCAGTGAACCCAAAGCCACTTCCCGCTTTGCTTCAGCTACCACGTGTGGGCTTGGCACTTTGAAAACCAGCAGCCCTGGGCTTGGGTCCTGCCTCTGTCACTCGCTGCTGTGTGACTTCAGCGGAATCACCTTCACTCTGAGAGCCTCGGCTTCCCCTCTGAAAAACGGAGCTGACTGTAGACCCCCCAAGGGTCGTCTTGTCATGTTATGTGAAATAAGGCGCACGTTGAAACCTTACATGACGCACGAGAGATACTACAGCAATTCTAGCTGTTGCTGTTATTTTTACAATTTTTATTGGTATTGTTATCATTACTGTTAGCAGCTCTGATATTCTCTGATCCAGGAATTGATCTTTTACCAGCTACAACGCTGCAAGTAAATAAGCTATTCCCAGAAAAGCAGCCAACGGTCGCAGAGGCAGGAAACTTTGCTCGGGTATTGGTGTCCAAGTGAAAGCTCAACCCGAATCTCCTGTTCCAAGGGCTGCTTTACATCTGCCAACAACAACTTTTATTTAAATCCCACGGTGACAAGACCAGTCATCACTTGTTATTGCAACCGACCTCCCACAATCCCTTGGGCTTAAACTGCCAGCAGTTAAGTGTAAGCGTTCTGGCTTGCTCGGAGGGTTACTCACATTCAAACACAGGAGATACAGCAGTCTGGGTAACCAGGCTCTGCTACACCTACATCCTGCTTTCAGGCCAGGTCCTGACGCTTACCTTCTCCAGCAGGTAAGGCATTGCCATTTCAACAGTAAATAACCAGTGTCAGGGAGCGAAGGGGCTTCCCAGAGTGCTGGCCTAATGCAGGCAGCAGGGAGTGGTGGATAAAACCAAGGGCCTTGGCAATGCACAGACTCCATCAGAACCCCAGCTTTCTTATACCTACTGTGTGGCATTGCGCAAGTTAATGAACCTCTCTGTGTATCCGTTTCCTCAGATGTAAAATGGAATTATACTGTACCTACCTTCTGGGGGTTTTGTGAAGATTAGTACAGTCTTTGTCACATAGTAAACACTCAACAAATCTTAGCTGCTATTATTATCATGATGAGATTAATTACTATAGTAACTGTGAATGGGCTGTGGAAGCGTGGATCAAGGACTGATATTTCCTGCCTGGAAGGCTGACAAGGGCTTCATGGAAAAGGTGATACCCGAGCTGGAGCTGGAAGGATGGGTAGGATTTCCAAAGGCAGAAAAGGGATGGTGCGGGCAGCTTCAGTTCCCTCTGTAAATTCAGGTCATCTTCACAACCACCCTCTAGGACGGACTGAAAACCGACCTGCGGAGAAGTTCCATGGCTTTCCCCCAGCTACAATGCCAGCAAGTGGCAGAGCGGAGATGTGAAGCCAGGCCTCTCGGACTCTAAAGGCCATGCTTCTAACACCCTGCTCTCCCTCTGTTTGTGCACCAAATTCTGTCCTGGAGGGCAGGCACTCGTGGAAATGGCTTCCCCTACCGCCCTTGTAGACTAGGAGCCCCTTCAGGGAAGTGCCAGGCAACAGTGCACACAGCTTCCGCCCCACCCGGCGAAGGCATGGATACCTAGGCTCAGCTGAAATGCCTACTTGCTAAATAGAAGATATTGAGGTCTGACTCCTCTGGGCTGAGGCACAGCCTCCAATGTCAAGGACTGGCTGCCCTGTTGCCTCCTGGGAGGCTCTCCCTGGGGGTCTCTTTCACAGACCACCCTCCCCCAAAACCAGGATCCATTCCCTGCTGGGTCAGGCAGAGGGCAGGGCTGCAACTCAAGGCAAGCTGCACGCTCCTACCTCCGTCCCACTGACCAAGTTGGACTTGGGGCCGCTTAACGCTTTCCTTGCCCCACAGCGAATAGACGGTGTGAGGGCAGCCCGCCCAGCCCACAGGCCCACTTTTCTCCGAGAGCTCCCCACGGTTATGCAGCCCCAGGAATCATGTCTGCCGGGTGAACCCACCCTCTGGCCACCACTCATTGGACCAATGTAGATACCACTCAGATCTTCCCTCTTTTGAAGGTGGAGGTAAGAGTTCTAGCACTTTCCAAGCCCCACTGCCCTTCTTGCCCTTGGGTTTCATGAGCTACTCTATAGCCTTATACTAATTTCCCTTTGTGCCTTAATGTTTCTGAAAGGGGTTTTTATTCCTTGCAAGCAACACAGCCTTAACAAAATCAAAAGGAGACAACTTCCCTTAAAAACCCTTTCCCTTACCCCCAGGCAAAATTTTTAAAAGGATTTTATTTCTTTATTTTGTTAGAGAAGGTAAGGGAGGGAGAAAGGGAGAGAAACGTCAATGTGTGAGAGAAACATTGATCGGTTGCCTCTCACACGCCCTTAACGGGGTCCTGGCCTGCAACCCAGGCCTGTGCCCTGACCAGGAACTGAACTGAGAATCAAACCAGCAACCCTTTGGTTTTCAGGATGACACCCAACCCACTGAGCCACACCAGTCAGGGTACCTACCCCCAGGCACAATTAACTATACCTTCCTCTGCTCTCTGCACCTTAATATTCTTTTTGATAACTATGAGGCATTTCCAAGTCAGGCACTTCCTTCATGCCTAGCACTTGGGCTGGGGGCTTTTTCATTGCTCCACACAGCCCTGGAGGGAGGAAGGACGGAAGGAGGAATCACTGTCACCGTTCTCCCCATAACAGAAGCTCCGACCAGCTAAGCCATCATGCCCAAGGTCACTTAGTTAGAAAGGAGCAGAGTAGGGACTTGAACCCAGGTCTTTTTCCTTTTACCTGGCCTAGTATTTTAGATAATTCATACCTCTTTGTTCACGTCCTTGCCTGCCACCTCAATTCTCAAGCTCTTTGGTAGAGTCAGCATGTATTATTTGTCTTTGCTCTGGCACGAAGGCATTTCTATAATAAGTAACTGAATTAATTTGTGATTAAAATGGAAACATTAAACACCTCATCAGGGAAAAGGCTGCGTTTTCTTTGATTCTGTATTTGCTTCTTTGGCATCCGTTCAATACAGGACCAATTTCATTAATAGCATTTTCTTATTTTCTGTATTCTTGGTGCTCTGGCATTTGCAGCCTCGCTGAGTAGGGACAGACTGCCTCTCACAGGCCTAGCCATTCTCGGCAGAGCAAAGGGACACACACTCTGGGATGTTCACTGTTTACAGCCACCCTGGGTCAGAAGCAATCGGCACACCCAATCAGAGAGGATCTGTCCAGCAAGGCCTGATACAGACGCCCTGTAGATTCCTGGACAATCATTTCAACAGCATGCTTTCAATCACCACTCAGTGATGTGGGGAAACAGTCCACAAGCAAGGTCAACTGAAACAACCAAGGCACAAAACTTCCCATACAATCTGATCAAATCTGTGATGCCAGAAATAGACAGCAAATAATACTGATGCATGAACTTAGTGTGTCTATGAGCAATGGGATAGGTAATTGAAAAAAATCAGATCTTGCCCCTGCTGGTGTGGCTCAGTGGATTGAGTGCCAGCCTGAGAACCCAGAGGTCACTGGTTCAATTCCCAGTCAGGGCACATTCCTGGGTTGCAGTCCAGGCCCCCAGTTGGGGACGCACAAGAGGCAACTGATGGATGTATGTCTCACACATCAATGTTCTCTCCCTATCTTTCTCCCCACCTTCCTCTCTCTCTAAAAGTAAATTTTTAAAAAGTCTTAAAAAAAAAAGCCAATCTTCTAAGTGTGACTGAATTCTTTTAAAACTATTTCTCTACCTCTCTATATTTTTGTATTTGAATGAGCGTTTTTTTCTTTTGATGACAAGTTCTCCTGTGTGTGCAGAGAGCCTGCCTGTGTCTACCAGCGCCAGGCACGTGGGCTCTGGACATCTCTGTTGGCTGATGCTGTGCTGTGTTTGTTACCTTCTTGTTAGAAAAATACAAAATTCTGAAACCACAAAAAGACCTCTTGCCTTGTAGGAGAAGGAGACCTGGCTCGCGGGGTTGGCGCTGCTCGTGGGCGGGAGCTGCTGCAGGTGCAGGGCCGCGCTGGGGGCTCCGTCCATGGCGGTCTAACGGCGCATTCCGCAGGCCGGGCTCGGAGGCTGGGGCGGCACTAAGTGGGGCGAGGGTGGAAAGCCATCTTCCCTCGCGGGGTTCACCTCCTTCCACCAGCCATCGCTGTCTCACGCCGGAACTGCGCTTCAGGGCTCCTCTGGCGGACTTACAGCCCTCGCCTTCACTCAGAGAAGTGTCAACTTCTGTCTCTCCCAAGCAGACACCCAGGAATGCGTTTCCGAATCCTGCGCTGCTGGGGCGGGGGGCGGGGAGGCACATTAAAAATGCATGGACAATGAAACACGGAGGCCAACTTGGTTACCTGAGAATTCCAGTGGGATAAAAAAACAAGCTGTTGTGAGAAGTGAGGCCATTTGCAACACTATATCATGCCCTGACCCCCTAATAGAGGTAGGGCTCCTCCACCTCAAAATCTTTCTCTTTGGCCCTTAAAAATCCCCTCTCCTCTCTGGATCTGCTTTCTTCCTCCCATTATATGCTAATTTAAGTTCTACCTTTTCCACAGGCTCCTCTACAGAGTAGAATCCTACCTATGTCTACTTCTCCAGGCCACAAAGAAAAAAGCCCCACCACCATAAATAGGGAACATCTGGGTTCTGACTTAGGAAAGAAAGGAGAAGAGTTATCTCCATGGAGGAGGGAAGAACTGGGCTGCTACCGAGGGTCACAGGGGTGACACTGGCCTGGAAGGTGGCTATGTGACCAGCTCGCTTCGCCTCCGGGAGACTCAGTTGCCCCATCTATAAAGTGGGGGTAATAACGTGACCTCAAGTACAACCCAGCAATGATGGCAATTCCTGTTAACTCCATTGGACTGATACTTTCAGGGGGTCTCAAACTTTTCTACCAAATAGAGAAGTGAAAGTATGCCTCTCATGGTCTGGGAAGCATGACCTAACTGATCCCCACCCCCCGCCCCCACCCCCACCCCCGGCCCTGCCACCAAAAATGTTAAGGGTTTCTTTGAGGTCTTCTTATATTGAAAAAAAAAAAAATCATACATTTGGATTCTACTGCAAAGTCCATGTTTATTTTAATATAAAAATATTTTAAGTTGCTTTTTATCTGCCATGTGCTACTGGTTTTACCTTGGGCAAATTATCTCACTTTTCAGCTAGCTAGTTTCCTCTGCTGTACAATGCAGATAATACCATTCCTACCCCACAGGGTCATGGGGAGAATTTGCTGAAATCATGCAGGTGCGGTGAATGGTGAATGAATGTCAGCTGTTATAAGGATTGCTTTTATTCTTATCAGTTTAATTATTTAATTTACCCATGAATATTCCTTTCTTTATCTCATGCAACAAATATTTATGGAGGGCTTACTATGTGCCAAAGAGAATCAGTCTCTGCCATGCCCCCAGGCCCCAGAAGGCTGCCTCCTATCTTCTCGGTAGCGTTGGTTTCTTCCATTATCTAGCCCTGGGCCCAGGAACACTGGTTCCCGGTGTGACTAACACAGTCATGTGTCATGGGGTTAACACTGTGTCTGGCATCCAGGAGACACCAGATGCAGGGCTTGGCACAGGGACGGCCATGAAGACCATTTGGTCTAGTTGTCACATTATGAAAGGGCCTTCAGATGGGGTTATACTTCAGTGTGTGTATATACATGTATATGTGTGTATACATATACATGGATACATACACACATGTTACGCTCATCAGGCAACTTCATAATTTGCATCCCAGAAACAGACCTCCAAGACTGTAAAGCCCTATGAATGCTTGTAACCTTATGAAAAGTGTAATTACTTATCACTTCACTGTGTGTGTGACAAGTGTTACAATGTTAAATTCTTTATCCCTATTTTAACTTTTTAGTACAATAGTCTTAGGAAGGAAGAGTGGCCCAGGGCTCTTTCTACCTCTTCAAAGCCCTTAGAGGCTTTCAACCTGGGGCTGGAGGGGCACAAACTCTGGGAAGATGTCTGCTGAACCCCCTGTTCAGCGGCTCCCTCCCCAGACCTAGTCCAGAACCTGGGCAGTGACCTCCATACTACCACCTCCTGACAACCTAAATGGGCAGGCCTGCACTGTGGCTGCTTCCCAGTCAAGAGTGGTACTCAACTGCAACTCCAGAGATTCAACAGCTATACCCAGCCCCACCCGCAGGCCGTGAGAGAAAGCAAACAGGCCTCGGGGACACGCCAAGGGGGTGATGGGAACCCAGGCCTGTTAATCTCCTCTAGACCAGCTGGTTCACCCAGGTGGATTTGTTTTTGCTTTTGTTTGTGGTGGTGGTTGTTGCTGTCATTTAATTTGCTTTTAAAAAGCAGCCTCCCTCTCTGCCTCAGAAAGACCACAGCCCCTGAGGAACTGTCTATAAAAATGGGCTCTCCCTAGCTGCTGGGAGTTTGGACTAAAAGCCTAGGAGGAATGCTTTGCAAGTTGTCCTTCCTTATAAGGGGCACACACTTCTCCTGGTGGCTCTCTTTTCCTGACTTCAAAGCACTTCCCCAGGACAGACATATGCCCAAAGGGCAAGTAACGATGACTGTGTCCCCAGCCATCCCTTAATTTTGAGGCCCTCACAGTCACCACGGAGCACAGGGTTCCTGCTGGAGAAAGGAAAGGTATAATTCTCTAGGTGCTTGCTCCACTCCACCCTGTTCACCTTATCTCAATGAATTACAATATCTCACCAACCCACAGAACAGGTTTTACAGAGGAGAGAACTATAGGTATGGCTGCTAAGAGTAGGGTCTGTATCAGAATTTGGCTCGATCTCGGGAAAAAAATAGATAAAACCTACCTTCCCCCCACCCTCACTATTCAGCTTTTTGCTGTTGAGTGCCAGTTAGTTGCTTCCTAGTCCCTTCCTAGTGAACTGGAAACTACAACTTCCAGCAGGCAACGTAGATCGGGAATACTTCCTCTTGCTGCACCTGCTACTGCCAGGAAGCCCGAGCCAGTGTGTATAGGAATAATTTTGGCAAAGTTACTCCATTTCACTTCCTGATTTAGTAAAGCCTGTAATCACCTTCATTAAGGCAAATCCATGCCCCCGTCGTGTCACTCCCGATGCCAAAATGGAAAAAATATTCGGAGGCAGCAAGACTCACACTGGCAAGGCTCATGACAGCAAGAAGGAAGGATCATTTATACTAGGGAACCTTAGATAATTACAAATGCATTCGCTTTTCCAGAAACGAAGACTGAACTCAAGTCCCCCCTCTATCAGTCTTAATCACTACTCACCGGCGGCGTTTCCTCTAAGGCCCACCTATCAGAGGTTTCGGAGAAATGACTTTGACTCTTCGCGCAACCGGAGGCACAGCCCCCTTAATTCCTTCCCCAACTCGGGGCTGCCGTGATCCTGCAGTGTTTTGCTTTCGAAGACCGCGATTTGATTTGCTCTTCTTCCTGCCAATCATAAACTAGAGACACTTCGCTCAGACGAGTGGCTGTGAGGAGGGGGGTGGGCGGGTCATCCCCTGGGATTGGCTGCGCCGCGAAGGCTCGGTTGAAGCGTAGGGTGAGACGGCAAAGGTGGTGCCCTAGCTGGAGCATTGTGCTCACCTGAAGCGAGTCCCCTCTACTGGTCACAGGAGGGACTTTGGAACACACTCGGCACCCCGTCTCCCTCGGTCCCGGAGAGCTGAAGTGGTGGGCAGCTTGCCAGGTGTCCTCCCTCCTTAACCTCAGAGCCACTCTCCGGATTTTGCGCCTGCTGTTCCCCCACGCTCCCACCACCATTCAAATCCTGCACATCCTTCAAGAGCCGGTTTCCCCCCGAGTTGCAGGGCCTGCCCGCCCGGTACCCCGGTTGGGGGCACTGTATACCAACCCTCCCAGCATGTCCGTGGCCCAGCAACTCTTGAAAACTTCCAGTGAGCCTGGCTAGCAGTGATGTTTCCCTGATGCACAACTGGAATCACTACCACGAGCACGGAACTTATGCTTTTCCACTGACACGCATTTCATTCCAGATCCCCACGACCACCCTCTGAGTGAGACATGGAGCTCACCCCACTTTACCGACGAAGAAATGGCATTTGGGCAGAGCCCTCAATGGTGACAAAGAGCCAGTTGTGGTAGAGAGAGTTGTGGAGGGAATACCCGAGAGCAGATCGAGGTTGGGACTGGTGCAAGAAGTTTCTGGAGCGTGGGTGGTAGGAGCTGCCTTCAGAGGGATGGGCCAGGGACAACTTATATCAAGATGTTTGGATTTCGTCGTAAGTTTCAAGAGAAGCTGTAGGAGGGTTCTAAGCAGGGGAATGACAAGATGAGGTGTGGCTGCTCTCGAGCTGGGGAAGAGGGACTCAAGGAACAATACAAGGTTGACTTTGTACCGTGGCCCAGAGCAATCGTTTCTTTTGTCATTATAAACAGGGCTTGGATGATGGTTAGTTCTCTTAGGCTCATTCTTTGAAGTAGGATTTTCGGGTGGACACATTGTAAGGCTTTTTGTCTATCACAAGAGTTTTGAGGGTTCGCCTAGCTAAGCCCCTATTAATTTTCCCCACCGGTCCTGGGGTGGTTAAACTGAAGCCTAAAATTCTGGCAGCTTCCCTGCAGTTTTTAAAACGTTTCTAACGATTGGCCAATGACTTGTCGTTCTAAAGAAACAGAGGACACCATTGGCTAGAGTTACTTAGAAAGGAAGGCGGACTCTAGACTGTTAGGCCTGTGGTTGCCATAGCGACGGGGAAAGGTTGGTCTCGGCGAGACGCAGCCCAGGGGGGTCCGGATGAGGTAGGAGGCAGTTCCTGGCGACCTGGGACCCTGGGACCGGGGAGGAGGACCTGGCTCACCCCATGGGACTCCCACTGAGACCCAGGCCTCCTGGGTGCTTGTCGAATTTCGGTGCTTACTAGGTGATGGCCTGAGGGCGAGAAGCCACCATTGGAGGTGACCCTCCCTGGAATTGTGCCCTCAGAGTCCCTGACTGAAAAGTGGCGATTATAGCCCAGCATGCCCTCCCCACGGAGCTTACTCCCCTGCTCAGCCCCTGCGACTGTACAAACGTTTGGGGGCTGCGGTGCCTGGCAGCTGGTGGGCGACAAAGAGGAGAATTCTAAACCCAGCTCCTTAGGTGCCCCTCTGCCAACGTCTCTCCTGCTCCGGGGCTCAGTTTAGTCATCTGTAAAACGAAAGGGTGAGATTGGAATCTAGCGGTCACCAGCCGGCTGCGAAATTTTCCGACACATTTTCTCAGTTTATGAAAATTATCAAATGGGTTATTTACCTGACAGTGCTTTGAAAAGTGTAAAATATTTCTAAGATGCACCACAGCATTATAACTGAATGGATAAAAATCTCACAGTCAAAACTACTCTTGCAAATCCCATAAAGTAACAGTATACATGGATGAGCATACATTGATATGCCACATACAGTGACACACATGTATAAATGCATAAAATGTGTGATAATCCTGTAACATAACTGATAAAGGTTTTTTAAAACATAGAGGTGGTAGAGTGAACACGTGCCTGTGGCTGCAGTCATGCCAGGTGGATCTGTTGGAATGCAGCTCCCAGGAAAGAGTTGTATTAGGAGTACATCTATATACATTGCTGCTAGAATGTGGTTACCCCTAGTAAACACAGTCACTCATTCATTCCACAAATATTTATTGAGTAACTACTATGTGCCAGCAGACCAGGGATTCCATGGTGGACATTCTTTGGGGGAAGATCATAAAGAAATATACATAAAATAAGATGGGTAGAAAAAAATGTTATGAGAAAAATAAGGCAGGGTCCCGGGCTAAAGAAAAATGGGCTTCTTGAGAGTGGTCAAGGAAGTCATCCCTAAAGTTTGAGCACAGACCCAGATGAACCTGGTGACAAGGCCAAAAGATGATGCCCAACGTAGTGAGGGGAGCAGTCCCCATGCCACGAGGAGGCATTTTGGAAGCTGAAGAGGTCCCTCATGGAGAAGGGGATTAGTCTTTAGGTAGTGCGATATGACAGCTGCCTTCACAAATTTGAAGACTAGTCATATAGAACAGTGACTTTCAAACCTTTTGCCGGTAACTCGTGGCTAGAAATACATTTTACGTGGTGACCCAGCACACATACTTACATAACAAACAAACTTAACAAAAAACCGCAGGCTGTGACCTGCACTTTGAAAATCACTAGTGTGGAAGAACAGTGAGCCTTATTCTGAGCTGATTTCAAGGGTTGGAATTAGGATGAGTGGAGAGAGAGAGAAAGAGAGAGAGATGCTTTGGTATAGATAGGGACTTTCTAGCAATTAGAACTACCCAATAATGAACTGCCTCAAGAATTTTCAAACTGAGTTCTAGGGAACTCCAACATTCTGTGGAAATTCAAGACAGCCTCGATATTAAGAACATGAAACAGCAGGCCTCCGAATGGGAGCAAATATTTCCAAAACATATATGTGATGAAGGGCTTGTATCCAGAATATGTTAAGAACTTCCACAACTCTGGAATAAGATGACCCTGTCACGAATTCTGGCCAGTAGGATTTGTATTGCCATGGCTGCATGTAAATAATTTTACACATAATATACTGGACTAAAAATTCTGGGACCATGTGACCCCTCCATTATCATCTTGGAGAGGCCTTGAGCCAGTGTGTTGACCAGCTTTTTATTGCTGTTCTCCAGGACATTACCTCAGAATGGTATTCATTAACCATGCGTAGATTGTAGATTCACTTTAGGTGGTAGACAGCCTGGAAGGTACATCAAAAGGGTTATGCAAAGACAAGAGGTATGGCTGAACTTTGAAAGGATTAGCATCAGTCAAAGGAAGCTAGTTAAGCATTAGCATTTGTTCTTTTGATCCAGGGAGAGAGAGATTTTTAGCAAGAGCAAGACTTAACTCTAGGAAATATGCCATCCTGATTTACCCACAGGAAATCCCGCTGTCACACATGTGGGGCCTGCTTGTGGACCCATGTTCCATGGAAGTTTTTCTCATGTGAAATATTAGAGCTACATTTCCCACTGTGGGATGCGTGGATTTCCTTTATGACCCACTTGTTTAAAAAAGGGCAGAAGATTTGAACAGACAGATACTTCACCAAGGAAGGTAAACAAATGGCCAATAAGCACATGAAAATATACAAAGTAAAGTAACGAGATACCGCTATAGAACCAGTAGAATGAATAAATTAATAAAGTTTATCAGGAAAGTGGTGGCGAGGATGTGTAGCTAACGGAACAAACGACCGACACATACAACAGTAGGGAAGAGTCTCCAAAGCATTGTGCTGAGTGAAAAAGAGACAGACACAAAAACAGTGTATACTGTATGATTACATATATATGGCATTCTAGAAAAGGCCCCAACTGTGACCAAACGCAGGGCAATGGACGCCAGACGCCAGGGTTGGGAGGGTAACCCTGCAAAGAAACACAGGAAACTTTTGGGACTGATGGATATATTTACATATGAATTGTGGTATTTAACACCATTTTAAACATTTGCCAAAATTTAGAATTGTATGCGTAGAACTACTGGATTATGTTGTATGTAAATATCTCAATGAAGATACATTTATGAAAGGCGAACCTCTGAAAGCTCCAGAAGCAGCACCAACCGTGAGCACTTACAGAGCTCCCCCTGCAGGCACTGAGGGCGGTGTGCTTGCAACTTGAGGTCAGAGAGCCTGGTAAATCTCAGCCTTACCGGCAGGATTTCATAGTTTGCAGAGAGAAGAGAACTCAATGTAATTAACACACACACACACACAAAAGGAGAGAGAGAGAAATGATCTACAAATGCTGCCTTTTGCTGTTTCAGGTGCTTGGAAGAACATGTCGTAGTCGAGTTTTTCATCACATGAAACACAATGCAGAACTTTGCTAATAAGATGGACATCTCCACGCAGAAAGATCGACAGCCTGGCCAAAAATATTTCAGAATTGTCAGCAAAATACAGAAAGGTCTGGTGAATTTAATAACAGGTGTCTTTGGGAGGGGGGTTTTAAATTTTATAGTTGTATATAAATATATCCATTTATACTCATCATTCTATATTTTATACAGGATCCGGCAGAAGTAAGGCCTGCCTGAGTGTGGTTGGTAGGGTAATAATATGGGTGTAATCATTTATAGTTTTAATTTGAACATTTCACCTAAAATGTCATATGGTGTGCTTCAGTGTGATATTGTTATGTTACAGAATCACATGCTTATGATGTAATAAAACGGGGCAGGGGTGTTATTTGTGCCAGACCCTGTATTTACTCACATATTCACTATTTTCAGAGCTTTTTCATCCCTTCAGATAGAGACAGATTCCCAACTGGTATCATTTTTCTTCTTCCTGATGGAATTCCTTTAACATTTCTTTTTTAAAAGATTTTATTTATTTATATTTAGAGAGATTGGAAGGGAAGGAGAAAGAGAGGGAGAGAAACATCAATACGTGGTTGCCTCTTGCATGCCCCCTACTGGGGACCTAGCACAACCCAGGCAAGTGCCCTGACTGGGAATCGAACTGCCGACCCTTTGGTTTGCAGGCCTGCCCTCAATCCACTGAGCCACACCAGCCAAGGCCCTTTAACATTTCTTATAGTTCCAGTTTGCTGGGGATTGATTCTTTCAGCATATATATGTATACGTATGTGTGTATATCTATCTATCTATCTATCTATCTATGTATCTATCTATATCTTTATTTTGCTTTTGTTTTTGAAAGATATTTTACCGGGTACAGGATTCTCGGGTAGCAGATGTTTTTCTTTTCCTACCTTAAAAATGTTGTTTCCAATGGTAGTCCGCTGTCTCCTGTTTGCTCCCTTTGTCTGTAATGCATCTTTTCGTCTTGGCCTAATTTTAAGGTTTTTCTCTGTATCACGGCCACAGTACGGTTTTATTCGTTTCATGTACTTGAGGTTCATGCATTTTCTTGGCTCTGGAGGTCTATAATTTTTATCCAATATGGAAATTTTTCATATTTTTCTTGAAATAATTTTTTTCTCTCTCCCCACATCTCTTCTTTGGAGAGTCGATAGTGTGAATATTAGCTTCCCAGCAGTTGTCACACAGCTCACTGACACTCTGTGTTTTATCCTTTTCTCTCTGTGTTTTATTTGGGGGAGTTTCTATGTCTTCAAGTTTACCAGCCCCCTCCTCCCCACACACAGTGTGTAGCCTAGTGTTAATCTCATCTAGTGTATTTTTTAACCTCGGATATCTTAGTTTTCATCTATAAAAGTTTGTTTGGGATCATTTTTATACCTTCCACGTCTCTACTTAATATATGTTAATTGTTTCTGTAGCTTCTTGAACATATCACATACAGTTATTATAGATTATAATATTCTTGTAATTCTCATCTGTATCATTTCCGAGTTGGTTTCAATGATTTTCTCCCTGTTATAAAGTGTATCTTCTCCTTTCTTTGCATGCTCACTAAGTTTTTATTGGGTGCCAGATATTTTGAATTGGGTCTATGTCTACATATTTTTTGTAGTCCTGTCAATTCCTGTGCTTTATTCTGATATACACTTAAATTACTTAGAAACAGTTTGATCTTATGAAGTCTCACTCTGAAGCGTTGCCCTTTGGAACCAGAGCAGTATTTAATCTAGGATCATTTCACCCTATTTCTGAGGCGGACCCCTTCCTGACACTCTGCTTTAGGTTCTGTGAATTAAGAAGTTTTCCACTCTGATTTGTGGAACAAGAACGATTCCTGCCCAGCGTGCGCTTCAGGCATTATCCGCCCTAATTCTTCCAGTCGCTCTTTCCCCAGCCCCGGGTCGTTTCCTTGTGGGCGTGTGCTGATCAGCACTCAGAACACCACTCCAGGGGACCCCAGCGGCCCTCTTCGGAGCTCTTTCTCTGTGTCACTCGCTCTTCTCTGGCTCTGGGTCCCGTGAAGCCTCACCATCCGGCCTTTCTGGGCACCCGGATCCATTTCCCCAACTCAAGACCACCCAGCTCCACCTGCATTCCTCCTTCCTGTGCCGTGGCCTGGGGACTCCTCCAGTAGGCAGGAAGCTGAGGGCAATCTTACCGCAGACCTAAATGTTTCCCTCTCCTTTGTTGCTTAATGTTCAGTGTCTTGAAAATTATTGTTTCATATACTTTGCCCGTTGTTAACTTTTTTTCAGTTAGGAGGGTAGATCCAGTCCCATTTTGGTTGGAAATGGAAGGTCAGTTATCTAGAGTGTTTTTTTAAATACCCAATTTTTTTTTTTTTGGCGGGGCTCATAGAGGGTTGCTTTGACACCCGCTCTCCCACCACAGCCAGAAGCCAAAGTGTTTGATCTCCTTCTTAGTCAAGGAGAAACCGTTCCTTCCACCAGCGGAATGCCCTCCCTTTTACCTTCTAAAATAAATTAATTAATAAACACCCCCCCCCTTCTTTACTGCCTCCTCTGCAAACTCAGCTGTTCTACTGACTCAGGCGTTTAGACACAAAAGCTAGGAAGCCTTGCATCTACTGCCTTCTGATTTGCTCTCTCGCTCCCTTAAAGAAAACACACACAACCATCCACCTACTTAAATAGGTGGGGAAGGGAGAAGGGAGGAAAAGAAGGAATCTACCATATACAGATAGTACCGAATGTTTGCTAACCAAACATGTGTTTTGCTTCTGTTAATTGGTTTCATCCAGAGCCCAGGCACAGTCGGCTGGTTCGCCCCCTCCTGGTACTTCATTCATTCATTGTCTATGAGCCGGGCGCAGAAAGAGGGGGCGCAGCTTAGAGTTTAGGAGCCTGAGCTCATCAGACACGCTGTGTTCGGACATCAGGTGTTGCTGCTTTGTGAAGTGCGGCTGTGTGATTCATGAGTAACTTCGTCTTTCTCAGCCTCAGTTTCCTCGTCTGTAAAGCTCGTTGGTAACAGTGGCTCCCCAGGGGCCTCTGTTGGCATCGGGCTCCCCTGTCTGAAAAGCAGTTTTGGTTTTTCAAAAGTCCAGAGACTAAGAAATGGGCCTTCAAGACACTTTTCATGGAAGCTCACCCCCACCCTAACACACCCCTTCTTCCCTTCTCTTGGCCCTCTGAGCTCACCAGACACGCCATGTTCGAACCTCGGGTGCTGCTCTCCTTCTCACCGAGCACACATCTTCTCTCTGAGGGGGAGGGGTCGCATGCTGAGGCAGCTTGGCTCGCTATAGTGGACATGCTGCAGTCGGGAGGGAGCCCATCCCGAACCGGGCTTGGATGTCAAGACTGATGATGCCACACACACATCGAGGGATGTGAGAAGGTTTATGGCTCACGTAATGAGCCTTTCTGGGGGAGAGCAGGGCCGGCTTCCTAATCTGGCCCGACAACAGCATGAGAGAGCAGGGAAGGAGACCTATCTAGGGTTTTACTGGGGTTGGGAGGTGGGGCTGGAAGGTGGGGCTGGAGTGAGGGCCGGGGTTGGCACGGCTGAACTCCTGGCCGGCGGCACAGGAGGGAGCATCTGGGCCTGCTCATCAGCTCACCCCGACGTGGGGCAGAAAGGAAGAGGGACGGGTGAGGCTTAAAAGCTCTCAGCAGTGTTACCAAGTCCCACTAAAAACTGGAGTCAGGTTCTCTTAGGCTCACAGGGTAGAGTTTGCTATCAGCCTGGTATGCAGAGAGATGCTGCCTGCGGAACCGATACGGTGGACATTCTTTCAGACATGGAGAGTGGGGGGAGGGAAAGGGGGATTTTATACACCATTTGTACCTTACAACCCAGGTGTACAAAATCGTAATTTGATGTCCTATAAATGATGCCCTTCTGCTTTTTTTTAACCCTGCATCTGCACAAAGCAGAGAGCTAAACTTACCCCGTTTTGCACAGCACCCTGAAAATGGGAGAGCCCCACTCTGGGAGTTCCCTGCCTCTCTGGGTCTTTATGGCGCATTGCTGATGTGTGACTCTGGCCCCGGGGAAGAGTGATGGTTTTGTGTCCCCTTCCTGCTTGGTAAGAACGCCTTCCCTGTCAGTCCTCTCTCTTCCCTGGGACAGTTCACTTCCACTGTGTTACCCAGTCTCGCGAGTTTAAGAGTTGGAGGGGGGAAATCCCAAAAATTGACCAAGAAGGAAATAAATTAAAGTGGGGGATACTAAAAAAAAAATCCAGTTTCATGCTTATCTCTTGTCCAAAGGCAAGTCTCTCCTCTCTTCCATTTAAGATAAAACATTAATATACAGCTCTGTGTTTTCTGCGTTTCTCAATTCTTTGTTCTGTGCTAATTTTTGTTTTATTTCTGTTGTTTAGGTTTTACTGCTGCATATCCAACACAATCCTCCATTCCTGTTAAATATAAGTCTTCAGCAATTCCAGAATCAGAAAAAAAAGGATTCAATAGTCAAGCCAAGAGATTTTATCAGAAGACGGTAATGACATTGTTTTAGAGATTCTTTACGTTTAGTCTGGATTTACTCTGTCCTGGGACAGGCAGGCAAGCCTGGCTGATGCGTCTGTCCCTATGACCAGCAGAGGGCAGTGTTACCCAAGGAGCCCGAGCAGCCTCTCCAGCTGTTCCCTCTCTGGCTTGTGAGAAGCAGCTGAACAGGCTCGCAGACAACAGATTGCGGGCTGGTTGCCAGAGCGCAGGGGGTCTGGGGGACTGGGTGAAAGAGGCGATGAAGGGATTGAGAAGTACAAATTGAAGTTACAAAATAGTCACCGGGATGTAAAGTACAGCGTAGGGAGTGTAGTGAATAATATTGCAGTACTTATGTATGGTGCCAGGAGGGTGTGAACACTGGAGGTATCAGGAAGCAGGGGGTGGCGGGGAGTGGACTTGGTGAAGTATATGATTGTCTACCCAGCGATTTTCAGCTGGTATGCCACAAGAGGCACTGGTGCGCTGCCAGAACTCTTAAAACATGCAGTACCTGACATTTAGTCAGGGGCACTGACCTCTTTTCCCTTAGATTGTCAAATAAAAACATGACAACTGCCAACACAGCAATAATGAACCAAAGTTATACCTATTTTTTTTATCAAATTGGCAAAAAAAATTATATATTTTTTGGTGTGCTGCAGATTTTAGTAATTAGTTTTTGTGTACCATGAGATTAAAAAAAAAGTTGAAAATTGCTGGTCTAACCACTAGGCTGTATACCTGAAACCAATAGAAAACTATATTGAAAGTAAAAAATAAAATAAAATAAGAAGAATAAAAAAACAGAATGAGCTGGAAATATATTAAATCTAGGGGAAGCAACATGTCAGGACCTATGGTGCTACACTGAACCAAAAAAGAATCTTTTAATAAGAAATGTATTTTAAAATTATTATAGAAATAAAATACTCAAAAAAAAATCCCATTGATATAAGTAAAAGGTTCCTATTTCTCCCCCAGCCACTCTCTTTATAACATGAAAGGAAATAAGATGTTCTTCTAATAAAATAAAAGGAAAAATAAGAGTCTAATAAATTTAAAATGGCCTTTGTGATGAGGGCCCCTCTATTTTTAGACTTCTTTTAACAATGTATTATTGCTGTTCCTGCACTTCCTCCATTCTCACTCTCTCCCCCAAATATCTGTGTCTTATATCCTCTTTGATCTAGAAAGTTCTGCTTGGCTTCTGAGGGCTCCTCACCTAACTGGGTATTTCCCCTGCGAAAGGCTCTGGAGTCTGTGACCTTTCCTCTCTCACCAGCAGGGGGCTCAAACAGCTCGCAGACGTTTAGGGTTTTCTTTAAAATCGTCATTCCTTAACTCACTTGATCAAGATCTTTAGAATAACTTCTTTTTTTTTTTTTTTTTTTTGAGTAATCATCATCTCAGTTACCTTTTGCCGCATTCTAAAAATGCTTTTCATCTCACTGTCTGGCCAAGATGGTGGAGAGGGAAGGAGTTCTAGGTTCTGAGCCAATGGAGATGAGTCAGGAAGGAGTTGAGGGGCTGCCCCTTTGCCCCTTGCCTGCTCCTCCTCTGTAAACGAGAATCCTGAGCTAGAGACCACTTAAGTTCCTTCCACTTCTGGTATTTTAGGACTCTAAGAAAGCAAATAATAAAGACTATAGTGTGTGTGTATGTGTGTGTATATACACTCACACAGACACATACATATTTTAAATTTCTTGTAGGTTCTCCCCAAAGATGATAAATATTTGCTTAGAGTTTTCTCTCTTCTCTCTATAGTATCTCTGTGTTTTAACTGTCCACCTGTTTGTCTCTTTTTTTGGTCTGGTTTCCCATTTGTTAATTGAACAATAACATATCGTCCATCTCTAGGATATTTGCCGTCCAGCTTCCAATAAAAATAATAGCAGCCACCATGTACTGAACCCTCCTATGGGTGAAATCATTTTTAGACCACATCTGTAATCCTCAGAACAATGCTACTGGGAAGGGTTTATTATCTTAACAGAAGAGGAAACTGAAGCTTAGGGAAGTTCAATGACCCGCCCAAGGTCACACCACAGGGGGTTTGGCACCTACAAGGCCCTACATAAATATTTGCTGCATCAGTCAAAAGATTTAGACCTCAAACCCAGGTCTAGCTCACCCCAAAGCCTCATGCCCTTGCCACACAACTGCGCCACGCCTCCCTTTGTGGCCGCAAAGCCGCAGATTTGATCTATGGAAGCCAGAGAGCATGTTTCTGGAGAGGACTGAGCAAAACAGACCAAGCTCAAGACAGGAGAAGACGTCAAGGAGTGGGTGGAAGTCTCCATTCTACGCGATCTCGTGCCAAAGACGCAAATACAGATATGGAGCGGGCTGGCTGTTCAAGTCAGTGCCTTAAGTTACTATTGGCTTTCAGGAAATTTCTGCTGAAGGAAGCAAGGTAACAGGCAGCCAAATCTGTAGGCAGTGTCAAATGTGGAGGAATAGCTCAGGAATTTGATTCATAGTTTTCAAATATGGTCGCATTGGTTTGATGTGAAAACTTTCACCGAAGTATTTGAAAGCAATGGGTAAATAAGTATAAAATGTTGTGGAAAGGGCAATAAATTCATAAACCAGTTCCCTGTGCTCTGTTCTGTGACTAGCTCTGTGCCTTTAGTCAACTGACTTTTCTGGGCTTCCGTTTTCTCATCTGAAACAAAATTTGGGTTATATAATTCCATTAGGTTCTTCAAGCTATAAACGCAGAAGAAAATGTCTTATTCCATGCTGATGGTTCTTGTTTTTGCTGAGGGAACCAGGCATTGAGAAGCCAAGGGTCTCATTCAGCATCACCCCATAACTGAGTGAGGCAATACGAAGTAAGAACAGATTTTAAAGCTCCGCTGTCTCACCGCCCTTCTGAAAACTGCGCGCACACACCCTGGGCCTGATCTCACGACCTGGCTGTGGCCTCGCGTTACTTCTGTGACCCACTCAGCACCTCTAACATGGGCGCCCTTTGAAACCTGCTCTTACCTTATCAGCCTCACTTTGCAGGAAACGCCAAGGCCTCGTCGCCCAGCTCACCTTCCCCGTAAGAATCTGACGCCTGGGCACAGGGAACCCTTCTCTGAGCTCCAGCTCTGGACTGGCAGTTCTGGCTGCTGGAGGCAAAGTTGCTTCCTGAACATTTCGCAGTTATTTACAGGTGCGCTGGTGACTCTCGTACGTGAAGAGACATGTCTAGTCTGAGCCCAGGAGCCCGCTGGACATTTTCTTCCCCCACCTCCCCAGTTCTGTCCCTGTGTCACCCTGGACTGTGGTTACTGTTTCCCAAGCCGTGCAGCACTCAGGACACTCACTTACTAACATCTTTGCATCTCTGTTTCCTCGTCCTAAAAGTAAGGATGTTATCACAGGTAGGCCCTCTCCAGGGATCACCGTTCTATGGTTCTAAACCTGATCGATCCCTCCGGGCTCAAATAAACAAGTGGCGGTAGGATGTGGGCTCCGTATCCTCCGGACAGGCATGACTTAAAAAACACACGTTAATTCCATACAGAGCCTGACAGTCAATCTACCCTCTCAAGTGGTAGGCCGGTGAATTTGTGGCGAAATTGCACAAAGGTAATACTGTTCACTCATTAACTTGATAAGGCACCGGACCGGGGGTATTTTTCATGTCGGGGGTATTTAAATGAAAATAAGCGCACTTTGCACAGACCACCATGTTCCAGGGGATAATCACCCCAAGTGTGCCCTTGGTTGCGTGTCAGAGCCACAGCGCCCCGCTCTGGGTGCCTGGCTTCTCTACGTCGGTCCCAGCGCCACGCTAAGGGGCCTGCTGGACATTCCCCCGGAAACAGCAGGCACCGGCTGGCACTCAGCGAGCCAGGCTCCCCTCAAAGACCTTTGCAGCTGGGAATTTGTTTAATCCCTATTACAGCCCTGTGAGCTGCCTCCCATCATTGTCCCCGTCGTCCAGATAATGACCCTGGGACACAAGGAGGGTGAAGTCACTTGGGCAGCCAGGGTCCAGGAGAGTGAGGACAAGCCAAGGCAGCAGCTCCTGGTCCCCAGACACTGTACCCCGGCGGCTCCCCTGGGTGAGGGCCAGCACACCCTCCTCTGAATTCCCAAAGCCAGTCTTATGCCCCTGATCGCCTTCTGCTTGGCCTGATGGCAGTGGGTGTGCACGTCTTACCTCCACCTGAAGTATGAGCTGGACAGAATCTGTGAAATCAGGACTAGAAAGTCCAGGCTGCGTGCGGGCATCCGTGGCTCCAGGCTGTGGGACATTTAGCCCTCCCATAACCTATGGCGATCTCTGGGGTGAGGAGGTAAATGCCCTGCTTCCCCACTTCCCCTCCTCCTCATCCCTCTCTCAACCTGCCCTGGGGCCAAGTGAATGTAGGTCTGTGTCTCACCCTTGGCACATGCAGCGGCTGCCTGATTGGGACCTTAATCCTTCAAATGAGCTCTCACAGTGCATTTCAACCAATTGTTGAGAGATGCGTATTCCGTGGGGGACAGGAACACATCAACCTGTCACCCTGTGCTCAGTCCCACTCTGAGGGTGGTCCATTGAGGCTGTTGCGGGCAACGCAGAGAGTAGTGGTAACGATGCCAGTGGCTGCACACACTGGCACTGCTGTGACCTCTCACCACACGTTGACTCATTTAATCGTCACACCGAGAGGTGGGTGCAGGAGGCCACAGCCATAGCTGCTTCCAGCAGCGCTCAGTGAGTACTCACTAGAGTTCAGAGAAATAGTTCTCATCCCTTCTCCCTCCCCACACTCAGTTTTGTTTTGTTTGCTTATTTGGTTTTTTGCCCCGTGGGGTACTGTTGGCCGAGACACTTTGGAGGTGGCTAATGCACACCAGTGGCAAGTTGAACTCTTGTTCTCTGTGTTGTGCTCTGAGAGGCCTCAGCTCACCCGAGTCACACAGCATTAGTCACATGACTGTTAGCCCAGAGCTGAAAGGTCCGGATTTTTATTGCCCTCCCAGAGAGCCATCTACCACCTCCTGCAGTTTTGGAAGACAGCTTGGATTCTCTGCCGCTGGACACTTGCCTTCACACAGCTGGAAGCCTACTTGGGTGTCATGTGAAGCTAGCAAGCTGGGAAACCAGCTCTCCCCTCCACGAGGAAAAGCGCTGATGTATATAGCATCTGCCAATTTCTGTGGTGTAAAGACTCTCACTTCTGCAGTGTTAACAGTTGCCCTTGCAGGCTGCCACGCACCGCCACCTGGAGGACTTATCCTGGGCATCCACTGAGAGCAAACAGGCAACGATTTCCTCCCCAGCTGAAGAGGGGCACTCCCCTTCTTCTTTGGCCTGGATTCAAGCCGGTTTGCAATGTGGCAGAATGAAAACGTGATTACGGCCCAGTAGGGTTGCCTATTTAGCAAAATGAAAGTACAGGATTCCTAATTAATTTAGAATTTCAGATAAACAACAGAGAACTATTTCACTATAAATATGTCCTAAACAGTGCATGGGAATACTTATACCCAAATTGCTTTTTGTAGTTTATTTGAAATTCAAATGTAAGTGGGCAGCCTTGCAGGTCTTGTATTTTATCTGGCAGCCCCAGCTCCTCCAACACTCTAGAGCCCGGAAAATTCTGGTGAGCTGATGGCCGTGTCGAGAGTGTGGCAAAAGACTGGGAGGCAGAGACGCGTACTTTCACCGTTTGCTCCTTAAACCCAGAAGAGAAGAAAGCGAAACAAAACTAACGAAATGAGCCCAGAAGAATCCCGGTCACACCCCCTGCTGCAACTTCCCCTTGGTTTGGGGACTTCGAAGGCTGACAGGCACCCGAAGACATTTAGGCATCTCCGATTTACAAACGAGGAAATTCAGGGCTAGGGAGGTGACTGGCTCAAGGTCACCTGGCTAATAGCAGCCCTGGGAACAAGAATTCCTGATTCTTAGCCCAGTGAAAATGTTTTCTCTTATCCTGCACATTCAGTGGTGGATGCAGACTCTGCACTCAGCACTCAGACTGCCTGGGCTTAAATTCTGCTCTGATGGTTACTGGCTCCGCGACCTTGGGCCTGACCTCTCTCGGCCCTGGCTTCTCATCTTCCAAATGGGGAGGAAATGAGCCAGTGCGTGGAAAGTACTCAGAACAGTGCCCGGTACACGGTGACCCCTCGATAAATGAATGCTGGCCCCGCACACAGCCCCCCTAGAAAAAACTCTTCCTTGTTCCCTGTAGCCCCTCCATCTGCACCCACGTGCCGGGGCTCTTCTGAACGGCGCCTGGGGTGCTCGTGCCCCCGGTTGCGCAGCATCGTTCACGGCCTGCCTCAGTCTCCCTGGCAGCCAGTCCTGCCCTGTCCCCCAGGGTCATCTTCACCTACAAGACAGCAGCCAGCTCCCCTGCCCCCGCCGGCAAGGCTCCAAGGATTCCCTGCATTGAAAATTTGGCACCGAAGAACCTGTTAATAGCACGGATGACCTTACCCTTTATACAAAACCATAATCACACACCGCTCGGGCCTGAACAGAACGTCCTTACAGGCCCTGGTGGTACCGCACGCTTTCACTCTGCCCCGAGGGAGGCAGTGGGGACGGTGTAGAGGGCAGAATGAGCCTGGGTGGCAGAGGTGGTGGAGGGTGAGCTCTGGAGTCGTCGTTTAATAGCTGTGGACTCAGTGTCTCTGGGCCTCACTCTCCTTAAAACGGGCCTGATCGTGCCCACACCGCAAAGGGCTGGTGTGCACCCTGTGCTTAGCACGGATTCAGGTGTGGCCACGAGCGCAGGGGGACCGCAGGCAGATTCACCTCCACATGCCGCAGCGCCTCCATCTGTTAAGCGAGGGCAGTAATCCCTTCGGCATCGGAGGGTTTAACGAGACAACCTTTGGAAAGCTCCTGACACCGAGTCGGCGCCCAGTAAACCCTTGAGACAGAGGAGCATCCTTATCATTTCACGCTTCTTGCTCGGCCAACTTCTGTCAACACTGACTTCCCCTGGCGACTAGTGTGGGGAAGGAGATGAAAGTTCAGTCAGCGGCCACGGCAGCAACAAGCCTTGAAATCAAACTTTCGTTTATGCCTAACACACCTCATCGTCCAGCACCTGAGCCCCGTGCACCTGCCTCTTTTTGTCTGAGAGTTAGAAGTGGTCTTGTTTGGGATGAAGGTTGTTTTTGTTTCATTTTGCTTCATAAACAGAAACGCTCCCTGATTTCTCGTTTGAAAGGCCGTGGAGGAAGCTGAGTCAGGTGAGGTGTGGTTACGTGAAATCGGTTCCCCTCCCCTCCCCATGGGCTCGGCTTACCCAATCAATGTACACGGCCCTGCCCCTCAGCCACACTTCATATTCCATTTTATGCTCATTTCTCTAATGGCGGAAAAACAGCAGCAATGTAGCACATAGTAAATAGAAAGAGCAAGGGCTTTGGGGGTCGCAGCCCGGGTGGGAACCCAGCCCCAGCACTTGGAGGCTGACACAGGGGCTGGGCAGGTTAGGAGGTGCTGGAGCCCGGCTGGCATTGTGAAGTGGCGGTGGTGCCTGTCCTGGCGGATTACGGTGAGGCTTAGTGTTAATGGGCGTGAAGCTTGGGGAGAAGCACCGTGGAACTGAATGCATCCCGGTGACGCCACGCACTCTTTCCTTTCAGGATGACATCCCAGGTCCTGGGTTCTACAACGTCACTCACCAATCTCCAGTGTCCAACAGTGTCTCGCTGTCTAAGAGGGGGACGTGCGCCTTTCCCTCCATGGTGAGCCCCCCTCCTCTCGAGCATGGGCAGTAACCGATCAGTGACTCCCTTCATGGGTTGCATAATCACATATCGGACATCCAGTGCCTTCTCCCCAAAGGCCCATGGTTCTACTTAGGAGAGTAACCGCCTCCCCAGATTTCATGCAGGTAAGTTAGAGCCCGTGTCTTTAATTTTTTCCCCCGTCGCTACACGCTGCCAGAACCTAATCATCCAAAATCAGCTTTGTCATCATGGAGCAGATGAAGCAAGTGTCTCCCTGAGAGTTTTAGGCATACCAGCAAAAAGCTATTACTATTACACACCTAGCCCTAATGTGCTGTTTTACACTGCCTAGTCTAATTGGATTATTCAAGTTATTGAGAAATCTGATGGGACCGAAAAGAAGGCAGGCAGCGGGCCTGAAATTTAGCAATGCTCCTCCCCTCCCTGTTTCTCTTCCTCGTCAGAGGTGGCTCCTTATCTCCGTGGAGGGCTGACATACCAGTAGCTATATGAAGTGTCATTGTCCTTGGCCAGGCTTGGGCAGAGGTAGCTTTTATTTGAATATTTATAAATCAGCAAAAAAAAAAAAAAAAAAAAAGATATAGCAAGGGAAAGGGTCCAACTAGGGTGAGACTGAAGTAAAAAAGAAAGCAAACCTAAACCCTGGCATTAACGAAACACATAGGCCGTCTATCCCTTTAAAAGTTATAGTCATCTCTTGCAAAAGTGTATTACGATGCCTGACATTGGAATTGATTTTTAAACACACACACACACACACACACATGCACACATGCACAGACCACTGAAGACTGAATGGGGCTACTGATTGGAATTCGAGTCCGGCGGAGCCGCGGGGAGCGAGCTGCCCCCGAAGCTGCCTGCCCGCCAAAGACGCGGAGCTGCGCAGGCGCCAGGCTTCACGGGCAGCAGGCCTCTGCCTCGGTTCTGCCCCAGGCCTGCGAGCGCAGAGACTCAAGAGCGGCGCGCGGAGGAAGCGCCTTGCCTCGCCATGTCCTGGCACGAGAGACGAGACTCAGGCCTAACCCTGACTCGCTGCTGTGGATCCCTGCGGTGACCTCCCGCACGTCACCCTCCTGTGCTGAGCTGGCTCATAAAGCGGAGACGCCCCGGAGGCGCTGGGCACCCTAACGTCGCAAGGAGTGGAAAACCCTTTGAAACTGCAGAGCATTGTAAACAGGTTCCGTGTTATGGTCGTTACCACCTGAGTCACTAGCACTACTTCCTGCAACACCTCGGTTTTCTCTGTGAACGTCTTTGCCAAGCCGTGGCACTGCCCACTCCCGTTTGGTGCCAAAGAAGGGGCCGGATCAGAGAACGCATGCGGCGGGTTCCCCACGAGGCTCCGAGGGGCGCGGCCGCGCTGTGGGGAGGGGCCGGGCCCACACGAACGTCCGAGTATTCCAGAATCGGATCAGGCCTGAAGATCTTGGAAAAATTCAAGCCCAACCCAAAACGAGGCAGACACTGAGTTCTTCAGGCTTCTTCTCCCCTCCTTGATGGACCCAAGGATTTCCGTGTGTTTATACACACTTCAGTTTCTACATCCTCAGACCCGTCAGGAGATCCCCACACCTGACCTGGTTCCTCTCTGAACTGGCTGTGAACTTCACACCCGCGCCCTCTCGGAGTGACTTTCGCCTTTAGCAGCAGCTCCATTTCTGGCCCTGATGACTCTGAGGGAGTTAGACGTGGCCCTCACCAGGGAGAAATCTGCCTTATTGTCACTGGCCCGGCCAGGAGGAGGGTGACTGTGGGTGAGGCTGACCAAAAACCTCTGGGTCTGTAAATCTGAGAAACTTCCTGGTGACGGCCGGGGGCAGCTACACCCAGCCTTTTGAGAGGACTGTCATCTCCCTAAGCCCAGACTACAGATGAACCTCATTCATTGTCCCGCATCTCTGTTTCGGAATTACTCACAGGACTAGGGAGGTGAACGAGGAGCGGGGAGGAGACTCGGATGGTCTCTCTCTATTTGCGTGGTGTCAGGAGTGGTTCTGGAAAGGATCGTGGGTGCTGGGAGAGGTTCGTAAATGCCAGCGTGTGGCCGGACCGGAGACCACAGGCCTGGCAGTTGAAAGAAAGCCAAGGTCAGGGAGGGCCGGTGAGGGAGTGTTACTTCAGCTATGCTCTGAGACAAACGACAAGGCTTTACAAAACATTACCTCTAACTGGAATGTTTTGGAACAGCTTTCCCCAAAATGTATGTAATTAGGTTTTCTAGGCCAAAAAGATTCTACGGTCCAGTAAATTGAATAAAGTCTGGGCAGGTTTCTTTATTGCAGACTCTCAGAGCATTTAATACGTCAGTGTGTACCATGAATCTTCACAGTGGGAACGCGGAATGAGATTTCTCAAGTTTTTTTGACTTGCAAGCTCTGTCCCAGCGGCCGCGGCCACCGACACGGCCCTGTCTTACGGAACAGGCATGCCAAGGCGCACGCACTGGGAGATGGTGCTGTGGAAACACGTGCTTGCCCGCTCTGTCGGGTGACTCCGATGGCACCACCGAGGAAGGTTTGACCTCACCACCCTTCTTCCGTGGAAGTTAAAAAGAAAAAAGAGCAAAGGTGTGCTGGTATCACTGGGCAGAGGAGACACAGGGCAGTGACGCTTCTTGAACGGAAACTTCCCACAGTCATTCATCAGCTGCTCATCTCGTCACTGAGCACGTGTACGGCTCTCGCTCCTCGTGACCCATTCTCTGCAGAGTTGGGGTGCCTGGTCTACCGCTCCCGGTGGACGCGGACTTCCTGGCTGAGAACGTTGGCTCCGCCACCTGACTGGCTGAGGAAGTTGTTTCCTCATGTATAAGCTGAGGATAATCCTAATATCCACTACCCAGGGTTGCCATGAGGAGGAAACGCCACAACCCATGAAAACTGCTCAGTTAACTATTGCCCAAAATGCAAAGGCAGCCCTGACCTGTGGAGCTCAGTTGGGTGTGGTCCCACAAAGCAAAAGGTCTCCAGTTCGATTCCTGGTCAGGGCATGTGCCTGGGTTGCAGCCGGGTCCCTGGTTGGGCCATGTGCACGAGGCAGCTGATGGATGTTTCTCTCGCACCTCGATGGTTCTCTCTCTCTCCTTCTCCCTCCCTTCCCCTCTCTCTAAAAATAAATAATAAACAAAATACAATGGTGAAGTGAGGGCAGGGCCGGGGCAACCTTATTTCCGGGAACGTTGGGGAATCCGTGCAAGTTGGAGAAGGCAGAGGTGGGACTGAAAGCCAGCTTAGACTCTGGATAAGATCGCTCCCGCTTCTGGTGCCCCCCTCGTGCCCCCCACACACCATGGAAATCCTTAAACCTGGCGTTGAGAGCCTTTGCCACCAAGCAGAGACCGAGGAGCTGGGGGAGACGCTCATACCTTCCCACCGCCTGCCTCACTTTCTGTGCTTGTGTAGTTCCTCACCCCTACCAAGCCGAGGGAACCCAGGGCCATGCTCTGGAGCTTTTAACCAGAAAATAATGAGAAATAGTTGGCTTTGCTGTGCTCCAATACTGGCCACACTGTCCCAGGGTAAAGTGATGTTATCGCCTAGTTTCTGTGGCTTTTGTCCCTTTTCATTTGGCAAACATTGATTCTGTTTGCTTTTTTTTTTTTAAACTAAAAATAATTTATCGTGGCTTCCTGGAAGAAATAGAATTGGTTCTGTTGAGACAGCAAAAATATTGTAGGGTTTTATAAAATCAGGAATTAGGTGGGATCAGGAGGCAGGGTCAACAAACTCTCTGGAGCCTGGTACCTAGAAGATGTGAGAAACAAACTCGTTATTTAGGCAATTCAGATCATTTAACCTTAGAAATGAGAGAGGATGCTTCCTTCTGAGTAGAAGGAATGCTTCGGTTGGAAGAAGAAAGTCTACCGGTTCCATCTTATAAATTACCCAACAGCTGATGGTGAATCAACTGTAAGTGGCTTGAAACAGGATTGGGTGAAAATGCATCTATAGCAAAATTATTTTTGCCAAGTCCTAAGCATAGATGAGTAATCTGAGTTAGTTTACAGAAGTTGAAACAGGTCCGAACTTGTATTTTCCCAGAGCAAAGCCTCCAAGCCTGATGTCAGTTTATTGTTGTTACCTGCTCGAGCTTGACCTTTTATAAAATGCTTTCAAACCTGTTGTTGGGCCCCATCACCCTGACATCTGTCCCGTGGAGCCACCTGACGTGACAGTGCTGATTCCTTTGGCTTTCTCCTCACAGCGTGCCCGAATGGACACCATCGTTTCCAAATACCCGGCTGCTAATGCATACACTCTCCCGTCACGTTTTGTTTCAAAGAAAGACTTCAGTAATTCCGGGTCCAGCATGTTCCAGTTGCCAAGCTTCAGGAAAGTTCTCAAAACTGAAACTCCTGCACCAAACCATTACAATGTAAGGACACTGCATATGCTTACTAAATCGAGATTGAAGGAGCAGTTTGCTAAAATAATAGGAAGGAAGCAGGAACTTTGGGAAAGAGTATTTTAGCGCAATTGGTAAACCAGTTAGCACTTGCTGGGTACCCAATGGGTACCCGAGGCTGGTGCAAGGCGCTGGGAGGGGATTCACGGAACCCAGCGGAAGCTGCGGGCCGTGTGGAGGCCAGCCTGGAGCACAGGACGACCACTGGCCGGGAAAATGTCTCCAGAGTCGTTCCTGCCACTGTTCGCATCTCCGACAATGAGTGTGTTAGTTACCGCTTTACCTGCAGACAGTATTCGTTTAATTTTTAGGTTCTTACAAGGAAAATAAACCTCTATCTTTCCATATCAGAAAATCCGTTTTTTAAGAGTCGTGCTCTGCCATTTGTGATCACTTTGTAATCACTGAGGCAGAATGGCATACAATGCACGGCTTGAAACAAGTTCAAGTCTGACTCCACCACTTTCTAACCGTGTGGCTCTGGGCAAGTTCCTTAACCTTTCAGGACTCAGTTGTATTCTCCTGTAAAATGGGGATACGTGCCTATCACATAGTGTTCATGCAGATATTAAGGGAGGTCATCTAGGCTGAGCACTGAGCACACATAGGGCGTAAATTGTACGTGAGATATCAGTATTGTTGTGCCCTATTTCAAAATATTTTGGTCTCAGATACTTTATTTTTCACTTCCTTTTTTCTTCTATAATATTTATAAGTATTTATTTTTCTGACCACAAAGATCCTGCCCACTTTCTATGGCAGAACCAATCAATTACAACGTGTTCAGAGCAACATAAGTGGCCACAGGCCAGCACCGTCCAATAGAAATGTGATGGGAGCCACATACGTCCTTCAAAATTTCCTGGTAGCCACATTTAAAAGTAAGAAGGAACGGGTGAGATTAATTTTAATAATATATTCTATTTAACCCAGTATATTCAAAATATTACATCTAATCAATATAAAATTATTAATTAGATGTTTTACATTTTTCCAGAATACTAAGTTTTTCAAATCCAGTGTCTATTTTATAATCGAAGCACATCTTTTAAAAGGATTTTTTTTTAATTAAGACGGTGACGATGATGACTTTGCATGGCCCCTGTGCTGTCACGCACTCATCTTCCGTAGCGTTCACAAGAATCCATGCGGTGGGTTATCTTATTCTCAGTTTACAGAAGAGGAAACCGGTGCTCGGAGAGGTACAGGGACTTTCCCACCATTGCCCAGCTCGAAGGGACCCTTTGCACGTCAGTGAGCTCAGGCAGACGGCCGAGGTACAAAGCTGGCGAGTGGTCAGAGTCACCACGTCCCAGCCCTGCTGGGCGTCCCTTCATGGGTCCTGTGGCTGCCCTGTGCCAGACCACTGAGGCAGCTTAGGTTCCACTGGGGAGCTCAAGGCAAGGACTAGTGAGCAGACAGACAATAACTGCACATGGTGGCCAGCTGTGAGAGAGAAAAACAGCAGAGCCTAAGAAAGAGAGAATAGGTGAGGGGTGGGCAATGACATGCACTTTATACTGAGTGGTCAGAGAAGGCTCTGAGGCTGGGACCCAAGGATTGAAGGAAGAACCAGAGTCTGAGGCACAGCCTGCGCAAAGGTCCTGGGACGGCGAACACCTTAGCCCATGAGGAACTACAAGAAGGTAGTTTGAGCCGCATTAGCTAGGAGGAGAGGGGATGAGAGGTTCAGGGGCCAGTTTGTCAGGGCTCTGAAGACCCCGGAGGGAGTTCCAATTTTGTTCTCTGTGTACTGGGAAGCCTTTGAGGGGGGCTAGGAGATGTGGGATGCTGTCCTCTGGTGTATTTTCTTAAAGAAGCTCCCTCCAGCAGCTTTATGGACTGCAGTGTGGGCTAAGAGTGGACCTTGGAAAACCAGTTAGGAAGCTGTTATGTTAACAGGAGAGAGGTCGAGGCTTGGGACAAGAGAATGGTAATGAAGATTCTCGGCCATTGCCCCTTTTGCGTTCCTCACAGAGGTGGCTAGTATCTCGTGTGTCTGCTTCCCCACCCACCCACCGTGGGCTCCTTCTCCCAGCTTCATGTCGGCAAGTGCCCAGCACAGGTCCTGGTATTCGGTAAGCTCGCAGTAAATGTTGACGACATCAAAGGGATAACTCCCCAGTAATTAGTGTGCAATTGCTCATCTAGAAAAGACCATTTCCCAAGTCGGCTCTGTCCTTCTGCCAACCGATTAATTTTAGGTGCATCCTTTTTTGTTCATTATTACTTTAATGTGGCTCTGAAAACAATACACACTCATCATAAAGTATACTCAAACATGATCGAAACCCATGAACTAAAAAGTGGAAGTCCCTTAAAACTCTGCTCCCCAAAGCAAACCCCCATCAAAAACCAGGTGCGGTTTCTTTCATAGTCCCTCCCTCCTCCCTTTCCCCCTCCAGCATCAGGATGATGCTGTCCATGCTGCACGTGCATTTTCCACTTAACTACATCTCAGATTTGCCCCCCATGCAATACAGTAAGTCAGCTTCATTCTCTTGGAACCGCCCGTGGAGCTGCCTTCCTAGCATGAGGGTGCAATCTCCCAGGGACACACACGCGGCGTGTACAAAGAGGCCCTCTTTTCCCTCTGCTTTTCTGTCTGGGGGAGGAGGATTGCTGCAGAAGTGCTGGGTCTACAGGTGGCTTTTTTCAGACCGGGAGAACAATGGTTGAGCCGACCGGCGGCGAGGAGTAGAAATGTGATAATCCTGTTAGCCACACTGCGTGGAGGTCTGCCCAGGCCTTTCTTTGCCTCTGCTCGCCACGATCCCCACTTCTCCACCGGAATCCTTTTCCTCGGCTCTGTTATTACTTCCTCTCGGGCAACCTGGCTGCTCTCCCGGTGTCCAGTAATTAGCCTGCTCCATCTGATCCCTTTGTTCGCCGGCTCTGCAGGCAGCCTCGCCATTAGGACCCTGGGAAACGCTGAATGCCTGCCTCCACCTTTGTCAACACAAAATCAAAATGCCATCTGCATTTCTTGAGAAACATTTTTCTGACAAAGGAGTGTCACAGAAAATCAACCCATCCTGGCCCCAGCAAATATTTTCACTCATTCGGTAAATATTCCCAGCCATTGCAGGAATGGTTTTTATGGTGTTTTATCTAATGAATACAGGAGACTCACTGCGAATTGGCATTTGAAATATTTATGATTCATGTGTAACATAAGAACATCTCACCGTTCTTTTTTTTTTCTTCTTCTTCTGTTATTTTTAGAGTTCCAACACACTGGATGCTCGCAAATGTATATTGTGTGAGCTGACCAACATTCTTAATTTCTGGTCAGTCCAGAAAAATCAAGACAAGAGCGTGCTTGCAAATCCGATCGTAGCCTTAAAGCGCACGATTTCCGAGTGTGCCCCCAAGCCTGTGTTTGTAGGGCAGTAGGGAGTCGGGGGGTGGGGGGGGGACTAAGGGCTCTAAAAGCCTAAGAGCCCCAGGCAAAGCCATGAAAATGATTTGCACGTGCAGCGTTACACAGTTTTAAAAAAACTACTTTGCTATAGATGATTTCCAGGGACCTCCCGCCCCTGGCCCCACCTCGACCACCCCCCGTCGGGTAGAAGAGGGATTATCTGAGACGTTTTACAGAGGAGCAAACTCAAGTTCAGGAAAATTAAACCACTGAAGGGTCGCCCGCCCTGTGCGTGCACTGCGAGCCTGGAAGCCCGGCCTGCAGGTTGTCGCTCGGGGGCGCGGTCCTCAGTGCGGGACACTTGCCGGCAACCCCAGCTCGCGGACTGCTCCAGCTGGGGTGGTGGTGAGGCCCCAGTCGTGTGGCCTTTCGGCTCACGTCCGTTCATGTTCTGAGAAGGACACGTTTAAATTTGATTTTGTACCCAAATGTGACCGTCGTCCAGGCACGGTGACAAAGACAAAGGAAGGGAAGGCACCAGGCACACACCATGCCGAGTTTCTCTCCCCAGGCCTCCGTCTCCTGCTGCAAGCGGAGAAACAACGTCAGTGCCCGAGCCGGCTTCGTGTCCAAAACCCAGAGAGGAATTTGCACTGCTACTGAAAGAGCACCCGCCCCAGGTAAGGCTGCCTTGCACTGGCCTTGACCTAAGGGCTCCTGTGCAGATCTGAGCTGCGGGCACCCTTTCCTTCAGGGAGTCTCTGCAACGAGCTAGGCCTTGGGGAGGTGGGGGCAGAGGCAGGCATTGAACAAAGAGGAGAAGGGTGAGGCAAAGACCAGCTGTCCCCCTTCAGGGAAGAGTAGCTGGCTCCTGGAATATCTCCAGAGCAGCCTGGCTGGCCTCCCTGTTTAAGACCGGGCACACTTGCTGGGGACAGCCCAGTGGGGAAGTGGCGCCTCACCTCCAAAGTGCACACATTCCCGTACCCCAGGCGCCACCGCTGGGGGCACACGATACCCAGTGCCCTGGCCCTCAGCTGCAGGACTCCTCTCCTCCTCTGCCTGGAGGTGACCTCACCATCTAGTCCCCAAACGGAGGAAAACAACCCCGACCACCGAGCGCCCGCTCCCTGCCCTGAGCCTCCCCTGTGGCCCTCACACAGCCGTCCTCACAGGCCCCGTTCCTGTGATCCAGGTGAGGAAATGGAGGCTCAAAGAGGGGCAGCGATTTGCCCAGCTCCAGAGGCGTCTGACTGAGGAGACTGTCCCGCTGTCCTTCCATTGTGACTTCCGGGATTGCTGGGATTCGGGAACACAGGAGGGCACGCCGGCCAGTATCTTCCTGGCGGCGTGACTGTGCCCCTTCTGTGCCCTGGACCTCCCCCGCCCCCACCTGCCAGTCCGAGTGAAAAGTTTTCAGAGGGGTCTGTACCCCACAAGCACTCATTCTATTAGGTTTTTTTCTAATGGGGACCAAAGACCCCAAGGGGCCCCTGGGCCCTGCCCAAGGAGGAGCAGGAGGGTTGGTCCCAGCAATCACACCTCTTGGAGGGGGGTGTGGATAAAATTGCAGCGCATGTCAGATTTCGGCAAATCCAGATTAGAGCTGAGATCAGTCTGCAGCAGAGTAACAAAAGCAGCCCTAATTAGGAGGCTAAACCTCTGCGGGAGCTCCCCTGCCTTGCATCACCCTGGGCAAAGCCCCGCCTTGTTTGTTTATACAGGAGAACAAAGCCGGTGTCCCTGGGGTTTGGCCAGGGGCCTGCCAGGGAGGCCCGGGGGTGTGGGCACCCTCACGGCCAACCACCTGTGCCCACCCCTTGGGCCCCAGCCCCTTACAACAGAGAATGGGAAGGGGGCACCAGTGGCTGTTAAACCCCTACCGTGTGTCTGAGGCTTGACATTCATTGCCTGCAGAGCACTTGCCCAGCACGTTATCAGAAGCTGTGAGCTATTACTATTATTATTTTATGCCCACTTTACAGCTGAAAGCGATACTTACAAAGCAGGCGACGAGCCCAGGGTCCCTCTGGATTTGAATCCAGGCCTATTGGGCTTGAAGCCTGCCTTGGTGCCTCAGACACCTCCTCCACCTCCGCTTGCCAGGGGCCTGCCGGAAAAAATCTGCTTTGACCTTTTGAAGCAATGCTGTGGCCCCATGTCCCCCGTGGTGGGACAAAAGCAGACGTGAGCGGAGGTGGCACCCCTCCTCTGTCCAGGGCCCTGTCTCGGGCTGAGGGCCGGGTCTGCCTGGCCTGCCTTCAATCCTGGGCAAAATGCTCACCTTTACCCATTTGCTGGCTGGCTTTTCTAACGTTTCCATGTACCAACCACACAGGGAAATGCCCGTGTTGAAGTGTCATTTGAGAAACGTGGGATGCAGAACTGAATCCACCGCGTGAGCTCCGCATCGCGAGCAGGGTCCCACGACCCTCGAGAGCCAGAGCGTCACCTGTGGTCCCCTCTGAGCCACGGGGGCACGATGCCATTTTTCTTTCCTTCCGCTTTTCTGCATTTTATAATCAAGCTTTGCTTTAACGTTTTTTGTTTTTTCGTGTTTTTGGTAGGGGTAAATGGGGGAAAGGGGGTGGGGGGGGAGAAACAGGAAGATAACATGAGAGACATAAACCAATATTATAAATGCTGCTGGCTGGACATCTGCTTTTAAAAAAACTTAACTCTATGCTGGGAACATCTTTTCAATTTATTAAAAATCCTCCTGGAACATCATTTTTAAAACAGATGGATAGTAGAAAGATTTATCCGATCCGAAGAGAAACCAGGGTGTATTAAAACAGACGTATAGTGTGCCATTGCATGGCAAACCATGGGTTAAGGGACCAATGCCCCCTAAGGAAATGGAGGCTGTTGTAAACTGCTCACTAATATAAATATGGTGGCAGCAAACACCCCTGTAGTTCACAACTTGTGGACACTCAAGATTATTTCCTCATAGGGCTTGCTTAAAGCGACATTGCCAAGTCAAAGGGGACGCGACATATTTCAGGCTTCTGCTCCTTGTGACCGAACTGCCCTCAGCACAGGGATGCTCCGTCCTCCTGCTTCTATGAGGCACCGCGTCCCTTGTCCTTGCCATCCCTGGGTATGACCGTCCAAGTAAAATCTTGCGAACCAAGTAGTAATGTCATTTTCAGTACTTTTGCAATGAAAAGTACATTTTATTTCAAACAAAATTAACCTTTCAATGTTTAGAAAATTTGGAATATTCCCCCTCCCCTGCCCCAGAATGCTACCACTAATCTGTGAGGTCTGTCTGGGAAAAGTCCAGCCATTGTTAATGTAACAAGAACAGTTTGCTGTAACCTGGAAGCCAAGGCGAGTGGACTGGAATGCGCGTGTGTGAACAGTGACAACTTCACTGTACTAGTCAGTGGGGGTGGTAGACACCTTTGAGTGAGCGTGTGCACTGTCTGGACATCCCATTCAAAATGACTGAGTGAGTAGAGCAACGAATCTGCATCAGATTCTGTGTTAAGTTTGAACATTCCTCACTGGAAACCATTTGGATGATTCAGAAGACTGCAGCTATGGGCAACTGGTGATTGGCAGCTTTATCACGATAATGCTCCTGCTCATGCATCCCGTCTCCTGCAGAGTTTCTTGGTGAAACATCAAATCACCCAGATGACTCAAGCCTCCCTACAGCCTGCATACAGCACCCCGAGACGCCTGGCTTTTCCCAAAACTGAAATCACCTTTGAAAGGGAAGAGATTTCAAACTGTCAGTGAGATTCAGGAAAATACAATGGGGCAGCTGCTGGCGATTGGGAGAACTGTGTGAACTGTGTGAAGTCCCAAGGTGTCTACTTTGAAGGGGACTGAAGCGTCACTGTCCTATGTACAATGTTTCTTGTATCTTCTGCAATAAATGTCCCTATTTTTCATATTGCATGGCTTGATATATTTTGGACAGATCTCGTAATTACTTCCACTTTCCTGGGTTCCTGCCTGTTTTTACTCAGACACGTTCATTTGTACCTAGATGCCATCATAGAACATATAGACTTTCAGGCTTTATTTTACTTTTTCACTCACCTTAATTTTCAGAAACGTGGCCTTATGGTCTTCATATTTATCATCTCCAGGACTGGCGTTCTACCAGGTTGGGCTGCAGACACTTAGGCTTTCCTTCCTCGCGTTGTAGGGGCTGCTGTGGTGTGCATCCTGGTGCTTAGAGCCTTTCCATCATGCTGAATCATTGTCTTAACTTCTGCATGATGGGGATCCTCCGTGTGCAGATGTCTTCCAGGCTTCCGCCTGGCACTGCTCTTGGACTGCACAACGCCTACCCCCAGCGACAGGGCTACTGGCCACTTAGGGCGACACCGTTCCTCTGCACCCTGGCTCAGACCGTTCTGTTCTTCCTTGAAGGTTGTGCACAGTCAGATTACTTTTATTCTGTCACAGCTTCCTGAGACAGGGCATGGTGGGAAAGCATGGGCTTTGGAGACACGTGGCCCTGGGCCCACATAGTAGGTGTTCAATAAATATTTGTTGATTGCAAAGTAGTTATGAAACAACTGCTATGTGCCAGGAACCAAAAATGTGATTCAACTACTATAACCGCCCTGTTGTTGGAAGAATTATTTTTCTTCCTGTGTGGAGGAAGCTGGGCTTCGTCCCTGGTTGGATGAATGTCTCTGGGCAAATTATTTAATGTCTCTGAGTCTCAGATTCCTCGCGTTTCGAAGGGAAGCGGTAACACACATATTGCTGGGCTGTGGGAGGGTTAGGCAAGCTCCGTGTGAGATGCTCGTGGCTCGTGCCCGCTGAGTGGGGCACAGCATCTGCAGCTGTTTCAGGTGGTCCTCCCGTCTGATTGTCTTGGACTGATGTTGCCTCGCAGTCATTCGGTGCACCCTAATGTGTAAGGTATGGCTTTTTATTTATTTGAGAAGAGTCTTTTGTTCTATTTTAACATTTTCTTCTCTTTAGGGCACTATGATATCAATGAATCCCTTGTGAAACCATCGCCAAAGTTATTAATGTCCTCTTTTAAATCAAAAACTGGCCGTGGATTCAAAGTGACATCAACAGGCCCGGGACCCGGTTATTACAGCCCAAATGATCACGTCAAAATTCCAACAAAGACTGTTATCCCGTGAGTCCTGATTTTTCTGATTTCTTTTGAAAGGTGGTTCTGGGAAGGAGCCCATCATGGGTGGAAAAGGAAGGGGAGTCACGGTTTGTCAGGACACTGTGCCAGGTTGCTCTCCAGGACCCTTGTTGACACATAGTAGGTGCTCAATAAATATGTTTTGAAAGCAGAGTATTTATTGATCAACTACTATATACCAGGAACTTAACAGCTCATTCAATTATCATAATAACCCTGTTGTGAGAATTATTCTTCCTAGAGGAGGAAGTCAGGCTTCAGTGAGACCGAGAGACTTGCCTGAGTCCACCCAGCTAGGAGGGGCCGCCGGGCATTGCGCTCAGGGCTGCCTGGCTCTTCCCACATTCCCCGTGAGGCCGCACGCTCCTGGTGCTGACTTTATTCTGCTTTACAACATAAGACCTCCCCTGGGGTGGCAGGACATACAGAAGCAGTGACGCTCTCCCAGTTTTGTGCTGATAGGTTAAAAGCCTACACTTTGAAGTGGGTCAGGCCTGGACTGAAACTTCAGCCCTGCTGTTTTCATGCTGTGTGACCGTGGGCACTGTACTAAGCCCTCGGAGCCTCCATGCCCTCGTCTGTAAAGTGGGGATAATTCATGCTCCATAATGTTGTTTGCAGATTTGAAAATATGTATTTGGCATATGCCCTGACTGGTGTGGCTCGATGGGTTGGGTATCATCTGGTAAACTGAAAGGTCGCCTGTTCGATTCCCGGTCAGGGCTCATGCCTGGGTTGCGGGCCAGGTCCCTGATTGGGGGTGTGCGAGAAGCAATCGATTCGCGTTTCTCTTCTCTTTCTTCCCTCCCTTTCCTTCTTTCTAAAAATAAAGAAATAAAATGTTTAAAAAATATATATACACACACACATATATTTGACATATTTATAGTAAGTGCAAATGATGACTTAATATTAACACAAATTTAAAAAGTGAAGACAGGGATTTGTGTTACCAATTTTAACATCCTGTATATTTAATGTTACTTTCACCTAAGAGGCTAAAGAACTCATGAGGCTTATTTATTCCTCAAATGGTTCTAGAACTTTGAAAACTAACGGCCGTTAAGGACAGGCCTCCTATCAGCATCTAAGACCTCACCCCTGTATGGTCCTCTCCAGGCAGGACTGGCCGCTGGGAGGGCCAACTGGGAGGGCTGGGACTGAGTGTAGAGGCACCTGGGCACCTCAGAGCAGGTGAGTGGGCTCGTGGCCGCAGTAGGTCAGAAGTCTGCGCATCCCAGGGAGGCTGGCGACACTGGGCACACTTTGACCATCATTCTAGAGCAAGGACAGGGGAGTCAGGGAGAGAAGCAAGACAGGAACCCGAGGTCAACTCAGGATCCCGAGGAGGGATCCAGGCCTCAGATGGAGCCCACAGGGTAAGCCGCTTCTGCCCTTTGGTTCTGGGGTTCTGCATGTCGACCCTTCACGGGCTCCTGGCCTCAAGACTAGGGCAGGAAAGTCTGCAGGAGCAGGCGGTCTCCACACATCAGGGACTTCCTGCCTCCAGGCTGCCCGGGGCACCACTGCACACCACCTGTCCCCCACTCCGCCAGCCAACAGAGTGGGTGAGCGAACGGGCTTGGCGGACCCAAGCGGGAGCCCTGACTCTCCTTTGCAGACACTTCTCTCTCTGAACCTCCCTTCCCGTGTTATTAGGCAGAGATAAGAACCATATCTCAGGGGGTTCTGCAAGGATTATATGAGAAAGTGCTTGAACGTAGCTACTCCTAGTACAGCTGCTACTACTCTATGACCTACAGGTGTATCGGGACAGAGGGAACAGCTGTGAATCGGCCTGGTCGCTCGAGCCCCCAGCCCGCCTCTGCAACTGCACCAAGGAAACGGTGCCAGGAGCGTGGCCAATCCGCGGTGTTTAATGGCTTTCCCAGAGAGGTGTCACTTGGCTTTGCTTAAGTTAGGATGTGTGGTTTGAAATATTCTCATTTAATGGCATTTGCATCTGTCAATCAACAGGCTCTGGAGGTTTCAGGTTCTGTGCTGGAGGCTGTGGAGTTGCTCAGGTGAACAGAACACCATACACACCTTCAGCCAGGCCCACCTGGGAGCAGCTCAGGGCAAGGCAGAGGAGCGTGCACAGAACCTTGTGCTCGGCTGCGTGGCCGTGCACCTCCCCAAGGGCAGTCTTTCCGGCTGGGCAGTGCTCTGGGGCCAGCACGCCGGTGGGTGTGGGGCTCGCTGGCTCTCTGGGATGCTTTGTGAAGTGGGCCCTTGGTTAAGAAGCCTCGGAAACACTGCTAACAAGCCCTCTGCCCCTGGGGCCACCGCAGTGAGTGCGGGCTTAGGAAAGGCTCCAGGAGGGCCTGCAGGAGAGGAACCTGTTCAGCCCGGGGTCTCTTAGATTCAGGTTTGCTTTGCTGAGTGGATGGTGCCCCAGCGTCTGCGGCAGAACCTTTGTGTTAGCTGGCTCTGTGGTCCTGGGCTGCCCTCTGCACCTCTCTGGGCCCTTCGTCTCTGTACGTGTGAAAAGAGGGGAGCTCTTTTCGTTTCTGACACTTCGTGACCCCAGGTGTGCTCACCATGCCACTCAGGAGAGCATGGAGGGGACAGTGACCGTGGAGCCAGCCTGGACCCACGGAGGAGGTCCAAAAGATATAATTTTAAATGGACAAGGAAAGACCTGTGATTTCATTTGAAAAACAAGAGCACAGCGCTGAGACGTGCTTTGGGTTATTCTAAAAAGGCATAGGTCCGTTTATGTTGAATGACAAATGATGTAATAGGAAGAAAAGAGACAGCTGGATATTGGAGTATGATGGGAATGTCCGAATTCCAGCCTCTTCGAGTTCTGTGGGCTCTCCGGTGTCCCTGGAGGGAAGAGGGACAGGGGTGTCTGGGCGCCGAGGGTCCGGGATTGTCAGGCCCCCGAGGAGGTCTGTGCAGCTTCCTGTCACCAGCACCAAACATGCCTGTGACAGTGTGTCTCAGGTTGGAAGCGCTTGGTTCCGCATTTTGGGGTCGGGCTCCAGCTCACAAAGTGATATTTAGTTTTGCTTTCTTCAGGAGGAATGGGGGAGATGCTCATTCTCCCTGGAGCGGTTACCCCATGTTCCTCACCCACAGAAGTGGGTCCCAGCAAGGTGAGAGGTTGGTGATTGACAGGAGTGCTCAGGAGGCCGACCGGGGGCCCTCCCCCTATCCCCCGCCGACCTCCCGCCTTCCCCACTCACCAGCTTTGAGAACCAGGGGGTGGGGGGGTGGGTCACCTAACTCCCCGGGAAATTTAAATTCATTCTCTATGAATTAGAGCAGATACTTCATAAGGTGCTTGCGAGAATAAAATAACGTAACCCACATAGCACACGAGGAGCAGCGCACAGCAAACTTCTGACATGCACCGAAGAGGGGCCTCTACACTGTGCTGGTGTTCCTGGAGTGGGGAGCCCCTGTGGGGCAGGTCTGTGTCAGGGGCTGGCAGGCTGTTAGTGCGGCCCTTTCTGGGGTCCTTGGTTGGAGAACACGTCACGGAGTGTCCCTTTGCTATGGTTCACCTTGCGGACTCAAAACCTAAGTGGCTTTATCTGCGTCCAGGGGTCCTTAGAAGAGAAGCGTCAGCCAGGGTGTCACTTCTTCAGGGCCTGAGTGTGTGTCTCAGCGATGACTCAATCAGTCAGGGCGAGTCAGGATAAGGGCTTTTGGAGATCAAAACAGTTCCGCCCAGCTGCTGCCTCCCAGCTCACGCTCCCGGGGAGGAGGTGAAACACCCACTGACATTCTCCTAACCTCTGATCTACTTCCCGGAGGTGTAAGTCCCCGGTTTTGCGCTGACATGCTGTGCTGTCACAGCTAGGGCCACAGAATCGAGCCTGCTGGCTCTGCTTCAATTTGGGTAATTACGAGGGACCCACCTAAAGTTCCCCTGGGATTTTCAATTAGATATGGGGTGCTTCTTCCCGAGCGCTGTAATCTGTCACCTGCTACTCTGTTAAACAGATACTGCATTCCACCCCAGAGGCATCGGCTGCCCTTTAATGATGAGAAAAAATTGCCCCTTTATCCCTCCAGACCCTGGGAATCCCTGAGGCAGAGTGAATCTCTGCCTGGGAGTGTCCCGAGGGTCCGCAAAGCCTTCCCCCAGTGACCTGTGAGTCCTCTGAGACGTCCTTTATTCTCGGGAGATTTGCAAACGGCTCACGTTGGAAGCCGCAAACACACTTAATCCAGCTGTGGGCAACGCAGAGCCTTAGATAGATATTTTCTTTCCACGGGGCAGGACCAGGTCGGCTTTCATAGCCGAGCGAGGAGGCTCATAGAACCCCAGCCACAGAGCACCGAGGGCTGCCCGAGGTTGGGTCCGCCCGACCTTCGGGTTTGCCCAGTCCCGCTGCCGTGGAGGGGGTGATAAAACTGGGGCCAGGGGGACGTTTGTCTGGGCTCCCCTCCTTGCTTCAGGCACTCTACTCTCCTCTGCCCTTCAGCACATGGCCCAGAAATAGGGACAGGGCCTCAGAGATGAGTCAGACAGACACAACCCTCTCCCTTAAAGAGCTGGGCAAGTGAGAAACATAACAAATGCAGCATATTTTGTGCCAAGGAAAGAATGGCTAGAATGTATGGAGGGGCCAAGTGCACTGATATTATCTAGGGCCGCGCTTCCAGCTCCTCTGCAGGCACCACGGTACGTGGACTGCACAGGTGAGGCGTGGACCTGCCCAGGTGTATGGAGCAGAATCCAGGCCCGGCAGACTGCGCTCACCCAGGGAGCCCGCTGGGGGTGGGGGAGGGGGAGGGGGAGGGGAGAGGGCCACAACCAGGGATGGTTGCCCGTGGGAGGTGAACAATGAGGACTGGATCAGAGTTTGCAGGGAAAGGAGGAGCTCCTGGCAGAAGGGACAGCTCAGGCGAAGGCAGGAGCTGCTGTGGTATGGTGTGGAGCGTTTCTGGAAGGTGGCATGGGAGCAGGTGCAGAGCAGGTTGGGCTGGATTGAGGGCCACGAAGAAAAGCTTTTCCTGTGGCTTCTCATCAGTCTGTGAAGGTGGACGGTCAGAAACAAGCGAACAACCCAGAAATCATGGGGTGGGTTGAGGTTTGAAGGCAGCCTGGGTGGCACATCCTTTGTCTCCTTGCGTCCCAGTTCCAGTCTCGTGGGGCTACCACTTTTGCCCCTGCTCTTTCCTCTGCTGGAAATGCCCCCTCCCACATATTCTACCTGAAGAATTCCAGCTTCCCTTTCAGGGCTAATGCTCTCTCTGCTAGGGCAGGTTTCTGCGTTCACTCAGTTGCAATTAGTCTCTCTCTCTCTCTCTCTCTGTACTCCCAAGGTAGTTTGTATCTCTAGTCTTACGTTTCATATTTTCAGGAAAAAACCAATGCGGGTACCAAGCACTAGCTAGTTTTCATGACAACCCTGGGCGGCAGGTATTATGAACCACCATTTTACAGAAGAAGAAGCGGGCTGGGGGCGGTGGGGGGTGGCAAAGAGACTTTTGCAAGGACACACAGCTAGTGACTGGGGAAGTCCATCTGAGTGCAAAGCTGAGTGCAACCACTGAAGTTGTCGCCAGCATGGCTGTCCCTGGCAGTGGGTGGCCACGCCCTGAGGGGCTCTCAGGGTCTGTCTTTGCACAGAAGAACCTGGGCCCCCCCCGCCCCCCCCCCCCGAGTGCTGGGGCAGAGCCGCACTCATGGCTGGCACTGTCCACAGACCCAGAGAGCCGAGCTGGCAGTGCTGAGCCCTCTCTGGAGGTGCTGAGGGAGGGGAGGGCGTGGGGCCGCTCTCACCCAGTCTCCCCAAGAACGCTGATGGGCTCCTGACCCGGGCTGCTCAGCCTCCTGCAGGCCATCCCTGGTTGGGAGAGTAGACACCTTGTGGTCTTCTCAGAGACTCGGGCTTGGGGGTGACCCAGACAGTGGGGTGACCGCCTATAATGGTTGGCTCATTTCAGACCTAGTGTCCAGGAATCGAGCCTGTTTCTCAAGGATGCTAGTCATACACACATCCAATTTCTGAGGGTTCTTTGAAGGGGTAACTCAAGCCAGAACAAGGAGCAGCCGACTTTGATTTTTAAGGGGAGAGGTGGTTGATCACACACTATAACCAGTTCTTCCATGCCAGCTGGAGGGGGAAAAAGGGAGGCGATGTGTTTTTCCCCTTTCCTATGGACACCTTTGTTCTAGATGTAAGTGTGGAAGCCAGCTGTGTGAGCCTCCGGAAAGTTTACTGTGGCTTTCAAAGCCTCCCCGGGAGTGGGGGTGTCCGCCCTCTGGTCCCTGTTTCCTGAGGCTCAGTGGCTCCTCTGAGGCCAAGCAGCGGGCAGAGGTGCTGCAGGGGTCATAACAATAACAATGACTACTTTTATTGAACACCGACTGTGTGCTGGCCCTCTGTTGGGTGCCTCACATGCCTTTTCCCCGTTCGCCAACTCCGTCAGGAGCGTGGGTGTCCTTGGGCCCTGCTGCCTGTCAGCGCCACGCAGCTGTGAGAGGCACAACAGGAGTTCAGACTCAGGTCTGCGTGGCTCTAAAGCTCAAAAGCTCCCCTTGGCCATGATGCCTTCCCCAAACTGTCAGGCAGCTGACACTTGAGTTCTGGTGCCGGCATGACCACTAGTATGCTCTGCACTTCGGATGACTTGCTTTCTCTGGGCACCAACTTCTTTAGCAAAACAAGGAGGTTGGAAAAGACATTTCTAGGTCCCCTCTTGCTCCCCAAGTTTAAGAACATCTCTATTCCAGAAGGAGCTGGCCAGGGGACAGCAGAGCTTCAGTGGCCGGGAGTCCCCGTTCCCTCCTGTGTTCCGATGGGTTGGCTTCAAGCTGGAGGAGTCTTCCGTGGCTGTTCAGTGCCCTGAGAACCTTCGGATCCCTTGTGCTGAGAGACCTTAGGAGAAGCTTCAGGTGTGAGGCAGAAGTGAAGCAGAAGCTTCAGGTGTGAGGCCGCCCTTCTATGGCATGGCCTGGGGACCCGTGTGATTCCCATAACAATCCCAGAATTCTGCGGGCAACCCAGTGGACTCCCTTTGAGTCAAGGCTTGATGGAATGTCACAGGTGGAAGGGACCTCAGAGGCCACCAGGCCCAATCCCCTCATCTTACAGATGGGGAGACTGAGGCCCAGAGTGAATTAGTGTCAGAGCCAGGGCTCAAGTACAGATGCCATTTCTCTTCCACTTACTCTCTCCATACCAGACACGAAAGACTCCCTTTTCTGCAAGAGAGGGAGGCAGCCCTGAAATGAACAATTGCAACGTAAGTGGTGAGCGTTAGGCAGACGTCCCTTAATTTCCAGCCCAGTATTTTCCTACTCCCATGTCCTGCCTTGATAGAAAGGTGTTTGGTAGGATTCCAGAATGCCAATGCTGGGATGGCCTCTGGTGATCTACTACTTTTGGGGTAGCAAATCCCAGGAATGTGGGAGGCCTGTTTTCTTTCCCTGGCCATGGCAGACATCACAAATAGATCGCCGATGCTCTTCCCATAGAGCCCTCGTGAAGCCTCAGTCTTCATACAGAGCTCCAGCCAGGCACTACCAATGGGACAGAGCTGACCACGAGGTAAACGCCGCCTGCGTTCCTGGGCAGCTCAGTAGCATCGTTACGACAGTGTGCACTGAGCTCCCACTTGGTGCTGGGCTCTGTCCGTGTCTTGGGTGTACTATCTCAGGAAAGCCCCACGACGGGCCCCCAGGCGGGGAGCAGCACAGTTGCCGAGGTGCTGATGAGGAACCTGCGGTCCCGGGCCCCAGCTCACTCGCAGCGGGGCCGCAGGAAGAAGCAGGTCCCCCGGCGCCATGTCTGGTCCTTTTGCAGATGGCTCGGTGCTGGGCAGGTCTTGGCTGTGTCTAAACGCTCCCATTTCCCCAAAGTATGGCTTTAGTGACATCTTCACGTTTTGTCTTTTCTAAAGGAGAAACCCCGGCCTGAAGTTCTCCACCCCGCCTCTGTCTCTGGCCCCAAAGCCGCCTCTCCCAGGCCCTGGTCAGTACGAGATCGTGGACTACAAGGGCCCCCCCAAGCTTTTCGTGTCCAGCGCGTCGTTCGTGTCCAACACCAGCCGGTGGACGGCGGCGGAGATCCAGCCCGGCCTGCCCGGCCCAGGTCAGGGGCGTGTTTGAAATGATCGTAAAAACCGAATCTGGAGCTGTTTGTCATTCCTGGGCCATCAGATGCCGCTGATTTGTAGGCTGTTTGCCAAACAGGTTATAGGGGTTAGAGCAGATTTAGAAGACTTTTCAGCTTACACTTCCAGAGTATGAAAGGTTTTTTGTTTTTTTTTTTAAGGTGAAAGGGCTCTCAGGGATGATCCTGGCCCGGGATCTACAGCCAAGGACCATGAGCATCCAAGAGGCTCAGAGACAGGCGCCAAGGGGTCTGTGGCCCTGACCCTGTTTGTAGACACTGTTTTCTGGGGAAGGGGCCGTGGCTTTTGCCAGGTTGTCAGGAAAGTCCATGTTCTTAAAAATGCTGAGATCACCGGCTTCGTCTGCCTGAGTCACTCCATACACGGGGAGGGCCTCGGGCGCAGGTGTCAGCAGATCTCAGGGAGCGAGGGGCAGGGCAGAGCAGGGCCCTCTCCCCATGCCTGGCTTGTTGTGAGATAAACCGGGGACTATTCACTGGGGCAGCTTTTTTAAGACACCCAGTTCCATGCCCTTCCCACAGGCCGGCATAAGCGGCGAAGCCCTGTCCCATCTGGGATCTGAGAGCTAATAGCTTAAGGGATTCACTCTGGTGGGTGGTCTCTGTACCCACCGACCTCTCTATAGCTGTCTGTCTCACCCCTGAGCTCTTTATCACCCTGCCCCCCGACCGACACTGACCAGACCTGGTGGTGGGGGCACTGACGAGCGTGCCGGTGGGCGGAGGAAGGCCGAGCTGAGGCTGCCAGGTCTGGCACACTCAGCCCTTCAGTGAGCGTGGGTGCTGCTCCTGCCCTGGGGAGGCGAAGGTGACTTAAGCCCTGTGCTTGTCCCCAGGGATGTCTGTCCGGTGGGGGAGACACCTACCCCCCAAACACACTGGTGAGTAAGATGTATGGTAGACAGAACAGGGCAAAAGTCACTCTCATAGCTCTGGGCTTGGAAATGTAATCAAACCAACAAGCCTGCAGAGGTTCGACCTTGATTAAGGTCATCTGGTCAGTCCAGGCAGAACTCAGTTTGGTTCAGCAAATGTACTAACGCCCCAGACAAGTGGCGAGCTCTGGTGGGTGGTCTCGGCGGTCCGGGGACCTGCAGACAGCCTCGTCTGACCCTGTTTGGCCCCGTCCCCAGGAGTTTTCTCTCGGTAACTTCTCTGTGCCGTGCATGGTGCGAGGCACCTGGCACGCTGGGCAGGCGATTGTCCACCCCGAGGTGGGCTTCCCGGAGGGGCCTCCTGGGTGCGAGCACCTGCAGACATCTGCCCTCTCGGCTCCCGGTGGGTACGGATCTGCCTGGACGGCCGTGTGCCCCCATCAGCAGCTCCGCAGGAGTTTCCTGTCTTCCCGGTGGCGGTTCCGCCGCCCTGTGTGGTCCTGGCTGCTGGCGGCCTAGGGAACCTGCGGAGTCATGGCTCTTGCTTTTCTGGAAATTTCTGAACTAAATCCAAACAAAACCCTACCAAGCTGACATCTTGCTTCTTTAAGAGTATAGTTTCACTTAATATAATTTTTCAAATTTCATAGAAAGATCTTTTGTCAGTTTTCTTCTGTGGAAGAAGGTAAAGTAAGTTAAAGAAGGCAGGAAGCCACGTTTGAGTCCTGCCTCGGCCTGTTCAGCGCTGGACAGCCTTGGGCGGGCCCCGGCAGGCCCCTCCCTCCGTCTGTCTCCCCACGTGGACGGTGCAGGGGCTGGGGCAGGGCTCCCGCTGGCCTTGCCAGCTCTGACGTAGAAGGAAAGAGACTCGAGCAACTGGCCTTTTCTCTCTTTTATTGATAATGCTATTACAATTGCCCCCATTTTTTTCTCCTCTTTATTCCCCTCTGCCCTGCACCCCCCTTCCCACCAGCATTCCCATGCCCCCTTAGTTCATGTCCATGGGTCATGCGTCTAAGTTCTTTGGCTTCTCCATTGCCTATACTATTCTTAGGCCGTTTCTCCCTTAACGCTGCCCCACTCTGTCCCCACAGCCACGTACCAGCCAGAATTCCCTGGCAAGCAGTCGTTTCTCTACAACGAGGACAACAAGTGGATCCCGGTGCTGTAGAGGCCTCGGAGGGCCATGGTGAGAGCCCCGGCCACCAGCTGCCGGGCCCAGGTTTCCTGGGACATTCATTCATAGAATGCGTATTTCACATGTGACAGCTGATGACCTCTGCCACCCCCATCTGGTGTTACAGCTGAGCTGCTGCATTTGTCCTGGCCTCCAGCTGCCTCCTGGAGATCGGACCCCCACCCTTGCTGACCCCTTGGTTTCCTGAACAGAAACAAGGAGTGGACAGAGCCTCCGGCCCAGCAAACGGTTGCCAGATATGCAGATTTTTCTGCAGCATCTGGGGAACCTTTAAAATGTGCAGCCTCTTGATTTGAGATGTTTACAACCACATTCCGCTTTAAATTTTTTGTTTGGGCCAAAGGAAACGCTTCTGCAAGCCATTAGCTGTCCCCTTGGGTGCTAGACGTTCTGGAAGGCCCTTTCAAAGCTGACACTTAGAGCTGTGCCTTTCTTTGATCCCAGACTCTCAACAATGGGGCCAGACCCCAAGGCTGTGGCTTTTAGGTCCCTCTGACCCTGGGGGACCTTAGGAGGCCATTGGGCTGGAAGCAGCCAGCCCTGCGGTCACTGCAGCAGAAGACAGGCCTCCCCTCCCCTTGAGCAGCCGGGCTGAGCCCTGGTAAGTAAAGGCCGTCCCTCCAGAAGGAGCCCCTCCAGGTGGGGTCAGGGAAGAAGGGAGCCTGGGAGCAGAACAGTGGGGCTGCTCTCGGCCATGCAGGGTCTGTGACTGGAGCTGAGGCCATGAGCTCGGAGGGGCTGGGTTGTCTCCATCCCCTCATGAGATGACATTGGCCGCTCGCAGCTCTGTGCAGCCCCGTGGTTCTGAAGGCCTGGCTGTCTGCACGATGCCCTCGGGGGCTGGTATAGGAAGAGCCTGCCCAGGCCCCGACCCTCAGAGGTCTGATTTAATTGATCTGAGGGAGGGCCTGGGCACTGGTATCTTTATTGACGTTTTCAGCGTGGTTATAATGTGTCTAGTTAGGGTTAGGACACACTGATAGTTTAATAAAGTGTTTGCGAATGCGAATGTGCGTGCGGATCTCTTGTTAAAAGGCAGATTCCGTAGGTCTGGGGTAGGGCCTCAGAGTCTGCATTTCTTTGTCCTTTTTTTAAAAAGTTGAAATATAGTTGACATAGAACATTATATGAGTTTGAGGTGGAAACATTTCTTACACGCTCCCGGTGGTACTGATGTTGCTGGTCCATGGACCACACTTAGAGGAGCAACGGTCTGAAAAATACACCGTTATTCTGCTGTTCATCTGGCCTTCTATTTATCCTTTCCCCCTTCTTTTCTTCTTTCTTCCTTTCTTCCTCCCTCCCTCCCTCCCTCCTTCCCCCCTTCCTCCCTCCCTCCCTCC